>KL647297.1:3348163-3362985 GCA_000727475.1 Sarcocystis neurona
TGTTGCTGCTGCTGTTGCTGCTGCTGTTGCTGCTGCTGTTGCTGCTGCTGTTGCTGCTGCTGTTGCTGCTGCTGTTGCTGCTGGCCGTTCTGAGGAGCTGCCGGGTGATGAGTCTTGCTTTGCGTATGCCTTCGAGCAGGCGATCTGTCCCCACTCCTCCTGGCCAGCAGCACAGATAAGAAGAAGAAGGAAACGAGTAACTGACGAACTCAGCAGAAATGCATGCGCAGAATAGGTGAGAACAAGTGAGCGAGGTGCAGACAGGCGGACAAACGAGCAGTTATCGAATACCGAACGAGAAAAGGAGAAGACGCAGGGCAGAACAAGAAAAGCAGAACGGACAGTGAGGAGGAGGAGGAGAAGACGAAGAAGTAAAGCAGCGGAGGAAAAGAACACACGCAGAAGAGAAGTCACCGGGGAGGAGAAGAGAAGCACCACAAGCGAGGGAGAAGAGACGCAGAAGAGCGCGAAGAAGAGAAGTTGAAGATGAGCAGAACAGCAAAAGGAGCAGAAGAAACGAAGAGAAGAAGAAGCGAGCGAGAGGAAGAAGAGAAGAAGCACAGAAGCAGCCAGCAAGAGGCGGCGCAGAAGGCAGCAGCACCAGTGAAGAAGAGGAGGGCAGCAGGAACGACAGCAGCGGACGAAGAGGAGGAGACACACAAGGGAGACGAGACGCGGAGACGCGAACACGAAGACGAAGGAGACGGCGCTCAGAAAAGGGAGACCCAACACGTGAAGAAACGGCTCCCCGACGACGGACCAAAAGGGGGGTATCGCACTCAGTGCAGGAGAAAACGAAGAAGAGATGAGAAGGGGACGCACAGAAGCGAGAGAGAGCAGCAGCAGCAGCACGTGACGCGGCGAGAGTGGACCACCAGCACTTCCCCCCCCCCCTCCAACACCTCCCTGTGCCCCTTCATTGAAGAGGGGAAGGCAAGGAAGGCGAGGTGAATAGAGGGAGAATGCTGCACAGAACCGAAGACACACTCGCAGGACAGAAGATGAAGACGTGCACGCAAATGCGCCCTGCCGTATACGTACGCAATCAGACAACGGCAGCAAGCCCACAAATACTAATGCATGCACGTATATACGCATATATACGTGCATATATATACACGTCTACACACATATAAACACATACACATATACATATGCATGTATCAAGCTATTACGTGTAGTTATTTCTTCTCCCTCTCTCTCTCTTTTTGTACGAATATACACACATACATACATATTGCATGCACATGTATACATATATGTTGCATGCTTGTGTGACACGTAGACACATCGGCCTGAATCTGCCTGCAGCGTCCTTTTCTCTCTTGAGGGGACGCGCCGTCTCTTGCCTTCGCCGTCCCCCCCTTCTTCCAGTTTTCTCCCTTTTGCTTCTAATTTATTCAGCAAATTTACGTACGAGTGGACGTGGAGACACACAGAGAGACCCACCAAAACTGCCCACGTACACACGAGAAGCAAATCGTCGCGATTCCTCTGCAGCTCCCCATACGTCTACAAATCTACAAGAAGATGAATAGATGTCTTTCCTTGAACTTTCCCATTCTTCACTTTCTCCACGTCTCCTCTTCTGCTCTGCGCGCGCGTCATATCTGCTGCACCGGTTCGGCCTTCGTCCTGCTGCTGCTGCTGCTGCTCTATTCAACGGCTGCTGCTGTTTTGAACGGCTGCTGCTGCTGCTGCTCTTTTCCACGGCTGCTGCTGCTGTTTTCAACGGCTGCTGCTGCTTGGGCGGCTGCTGTATTCGGCTACTGCTCGGGCTGCTGCTGACGAATAGCTGGTGCCGTTACCGCTTCTCTGTTGCTGCTGCTCGTTGGGCTTGCGTCCGCTGCTGCGCTGCTGCACTGCTTTCAGCCTCCTCGACAACATTTCTTGGCGAGCACCTACTACGACGATTGCCGCAGCTGCTGCGGCTGCTTCTCTGGTGTTGCTTCTTCTTATTACTTTGCCCTCTGTCCCTTCTTGTTTCTGCGTTTCTTATTCTTGCTCCTGCTAAGCAGGCCGTGAACTTCCTACCTTTGATTGAAACGCTGGGACCGACTCCAGCGGCTGCTGTTGGTAGGGCGCCCCGCTCTCCGCTCTCCCAACGACGCAGTCCGTCGACAGCGAAGGTGTTGCTGCTGTTGCTGTTGCTGTTGTCCTCCGCGGCATCGGCACCGTTTGACGAAGACGCAAAAGAAGGAGAAGAAGCGAAAAGCTGCTCGACGCATGTCAGTCGCCCCGTTGCACCGGCCCTGCTGCTGCTGCTTCTTGCCACAAGTTCCTGCTGCTGCCGTTGCTGCTGCTGCCCATGTGGGTGCTGCTGCTGCTGTTTCCCCCGCTGCTGCTGCTGCTGCTGCTGCTGCCCATGTGGGTGCTGCTGCTGCTGTTTCCCCCGCTGCTGCTGCTGCTGCTGCTGCTGCTTCTGTTTCTTCGTTTTCTGGTCTGTCTGCGGCTCGTCCTTCCGGACCTTCTGCTGCTGTTGCTGTTGCCGCTCCTTTTGCTGTTTCCCCTCTGCTGCAGCTGCTGCTTCTGCTGCTGCTGCGTTCCCGTCTAACAAGAGACGGCGCTTCTTCCTACTGCTGCTAGGCTGTGTCTCTGCAAAACCCCCCCCTGCTGCAGCTGCTGGTGCTGCAGCTGCTGTAGTTCTTGCCCTCCGGGAAACGGCAGTAGCAGGACTGTCACCTTTGTCTGCTGTTGCTGCTGCCGTCGCTGTAGCAGCAGTTCTGCTGCTGCTTGGACTGTTGTGGCTCAGTGTCGAGCCTGCTGCTGTCTCTTCACCAGCAGCAGCTGGGGTGGCTCTCCCCTGCAGCGACGTTAACTTCCTTCCCTTGGGTGGACTGGTCATAGGTGCTTTTCTTTTCATGTGTCCCTGCTTCTGACTCAGCAAAGTCAGTGGGTTTGCTGAAACACCGCCGGCTGCCTGCCCATGCCGTTGCTGAGGCGCACCCGCTTTAAGTGTAGCAGTACAAGCAGTTTGCTGCTTCCCGTGTCTGCGCTGCTCCTTATCCGCCTGCGAAACAGTCTTATTCTCACTCAGCCCCATCTCCTTCTTCTTCTTTTCCTCTGTTCTTCTGCCTGTTCCTCTGCGGTGGTGATTGCTCCTGGTAGGGCTGCTGCTGTTGCTGCTGCTCCCGTCGCTCGCCGCTGCCGTCCTTGCAGCTGCTGTTGTTGCTGACACTCTTGTTGGTGCGCTGCTGGACTTGTTGCTGGTCCTGCTGCAGGTGCAGCTGCTGTTCTTGCAACTGCTGCTGTTGCTGTCCCTGCTGTCTCTGCTGCTGCTGTCGTCGCTCGGGCTGGTGGGGTCGTTGAGCTTATGCGTCTCCCGCCTGCTTAACTGGCTGCAGTGCTGCCGATGCTGCTGCTTTTTATTTGTCGATGTGTTGGAGCTCGGCTGGTGCTGCTGCCGTTGCTACGTTCTTCTGATGCTGTTCCGGTTCTCGCGCATGCAGACGCGTTCATGCTGCCGCAGCACTTCACGCCGAACGCAGCAGTGCTCAAAGAAAAAGAAGTATACTTCAAGTCTTCCCCGAGGAACGCCAGGAGGTGACCATATTAGACAGAAAACTTATTTCCTTCTCTCCTTTAAGTAGTCTTTTTGTGCGTCGAGTCTCGCTCTCCACGTGAAGGAAGGAGCATTGCGGCGCACACCAAAACAAAACGCATGCGAGACGTTGAGAGCAGCCCCAGCAGCCGAGTCGCCGCGGCCTTCCCACCACGCACCCTGCAATGTAAACGGGAAAAGAAGAGAAGAGAATCCCAGTCATTCCACTCAAAATGCTCAGAAGTGGGATCTCCTTACATTCCTCGCCGGAAAGTGCAGTTTCGGACGACCCTTTCTCGGCCTGTCTGAAGCGGAAATTGTCTCTCTTATAAAAGTTCGTCGACACACACTTGCACGGGAACTGCAACGAAACCCATAGAAATCCACATCCATAATATATATATGTAGATGGAGCACAAGGAAATGTACATATATATATATGTGGACATTTTTCTTGATGCAAGTCAGATGCTGCACATGTGCTCCAGTTTGTCACTTTCGAGGCGCATGCAACTTTCGATTTTCTTCGTATTTCTTCCGAAACGGTCAATGATAAAGATGCATATGCGTCCAGGCGCAGGTGTAGAGCTCTTCGGGTACATAGATAGACGGAAGAAGCGTAGTTTGCCAATTTCTGAGGAAACACTTTGCCAGATACTGCAAAATCAGGCACGGGTTGATTTTGATTGAGTGTAGCCGTTGTCCGCTCCTTTTACAAGCGTGTAGCGTAGCTACCAGATGGGATTATGTGTGTGTTCAGCCCTGTGTACACAGAAGCCTCATAAAGAATTTTTCTACGGGGCAAGCACACGTGGACAAGGTCCAAGATACATGAAGAGGAATTCGCAGAACGCACATTCGTATACGTTATATATATATATGTGAATATAACTTGCAGAACAGAAATAGTAACCCTAGACTACGCAGACCTGTTATAGGCATGCGTGTCTCGCTACTACTAAAGCGGTGGTGCAGGAGAATTACATGCGTCACCGTGTCTGTCTACTTAGTTGTCTTATATCAATATGTATTTTCGTCTACACAAGCTATCCGCAGCCTCTCCCAATTTGTTCGTCTGCAGTCAATATGTATTTTCGTCTATACAGGCTATCCGCAGCCTCTCCCAATTTGTTCGCCTGCACGCAGCCCATCGCCTCTTATCACGTGCTCAGCAAAGCATTGACAGAGTGTATACATATAGACGCATATATAAACACATACATACGTACCATACGGATACGCGTATACATATATATATATATATGTATATATATATGTATATTATATATGTACACACATATATATGTACGTACACGCACACACGTACACCCGTGGGTACAATATATGCATGTACAATATATGCATATACATGTGGACGTTGAAACTGGTATAAATTTGCGTTTTCGAAGTAGTATTAAATACATCGGCAGACAGCTGCTCTCCACGGGAGCCTCTCTTGTAGTACGGCTGTGAAGCACGGACTCCGCAGCCACACAGGGCAAGAGCAACAGCAGAATAGCACCCGCAGCCTGCCAGTCTCCGTAGAGTGTATTTTCGACCCAATTCTCCGGTGACGTACATTTCATAGATAGAGGTGTTTGGCAGCTTTTTTTCTATACAGAGCAGCATCAGTAGTTGACGTAGTCGCTCCGAAAGGAATTGTGAAGTGAGAAAGCAACGCCTAGTGGCGGCCGCAGTCAAAGCGTAGTCATGGCCGCAGTGGACGCACTATGTCACAGAAGAAAATGTGAGTCACTGCAGCATCCACTAGGTCGCTAGCCTGACCGCGACGGTCGGTCCTTCTCCTGTTGGCAGCAGGATGACTATTCGAATGTCGCTAAAGAAGTATGAAGAGCGTAAGTAGCGACCACATAGTGACACGAGAGAAAAGGCGTATTCGTGCAGCGCGAATATCCGCGTGCAGAGGGATTTTTCTGAATGGGAAACAAAAGTATTTAAGACGATTGCGAATATTGCTAGAGAAGTGTGAAAAATACCAATGGCGGCAATACAGTAGAACGGGAAACAATGGCATACTCTTGGATGAAAAATATGTCAGTAGCGGCATTAGAGGAAGTGAAATCAGGCGTATTCCTGCGTGAACAACGTCAGGAGGCGCACCACGCAGTAGAAAGGGAAAAAAGGTATGATCCTGCGTGAAAGATACCAGTAGCGGCATGACACAGTATAGAGGGGAAAAAGGCACACTCGTGCAGCGCGAGTGCGCCTCTCTAAGGCACAAAATTTCCCCACTTCTCACCGAAAAAGGCACAGCTGAGACATCCTTGCTTCGCACTCGCCCTCCCCAGCTGAAGGTAAGGCCCACTATACGCAGCAGTCAAGCTCACAATTACTCCGCAAAGACAAGAAGACATCTTAGTCCGAAAAGCGCTGTGATTATTAGTTATTTTAGAATCTACACACCTCTCTTCCTCAGCTGCGCGTAAGAGCAACAGCAGCATTTTACGCAGCAGTCAGCTTCACGCTAATTCCTCAGATAAAGTGGAAATTCCCGGTCCGAATGTAAGGCCGTAAGTTTTAGTTATAACTATCAGTCTCCTGATCTCCCTCTGTTGTTGCATAGACTATAATTACCGACCTGTATCTGTATATCTATCTGTTCACCTGTTTCCTCTTCTATGCGTATGCAAATCAGTATCTATCTCTCTATCATCTATTTGTCTTCCCTGGTTCGACGCGAATCTCGTGGATGGACATAAGTGAATACAAGCTGGTATTTTCAGCGAGGGAGCTTAGGTGAGTAGTGCATAATGCGTGCAGGGGGGAAGCATTCTATAGCCGTAGAAACACTTATGCAATTTCTCCTCGTGAGACGTTTTTTCAATAAAGTAGAACCGCCTGCGTGCACCCTAAAAGAATGAAGTACCGTGGGGAAATGTGAACCCTTCTGATCAATTGGCTTTACAGCGCTTTCTCAGCTTCAGGCTAACGAACTTCAGTTAGCTCCAAAGAGGCCGAACGCAGTAAAAAGGCCTTTCAGGGGAGTCAAGAATGCGTCCACCAAAGTGGACGCTGGCGGCCAGAAGGTTTCATGCAGTACATGCTGGCTGAACGCTTTCCAGGGCAGGATTCACTGTCTTTATTGTTATTCTTGCTGTTGCAGCTGCTGTGCGCAAGACCACGTAATGAGTGCTTTGATTTCGACTGAGACCTCCTCCTTGCTCATCTTTGTGCAAACAGAGCGGTTTTTTGAATTCCGCACTGACTATTCTATCAAAGAAATGCAGACGTAAAACAGGAGAACGTTGTCTCCTCTGTTGCTCTTGCAGCTACACTGCAACAGGATCGCAGCCGTACGTCTCCTTGGGGTACCGACAGCTGATCAGCATTCACGGCCCCCCGTCTTTGCGGCGTAAAACTGTTTGTCGTTGAAGCTTGCAGGGGAAAGTGTCCAAAAAGGAGTGTCACGGTCCGTCACGTCTTTCATGTGCGTGCGATTTGAACCAAGAGAACCAACGACTGCACACCGCTACTCTTCTGCAGCTGTCGTGTAAAAACTCCTGAACCACGGAAAATATAGAGAGGAATTTGCACCTTCAGAGACACTGTTACGAGTCTAAAGGCTTAGCAGAGAACTACCACTTTGCGACTCTAGCGACACTTCTGCCAAGACCGAGCCTTCCGCGACCGTACAGGTGTCCGGTCGGCGGCTCACTGTAGGGTGTGCAGACATAAAAACCAGCGGGTTCACGTGTAGCTGGCAGTTCTACTGCATTTTTCCCGAGTACAAAACGAGAGGGGGAAGTCTGGGTCTGTACACGTGCGTTCATCCGTGCACCTGCCTGCCGCCGTCTGTATGTAGTTCGCATTCCGCTGACTGGGTGCGGAGCAGAAAGGAGGAGGTCTTTTTAGCGAAAGTGTTTCGCCACGCCAGCGTCGTTTCGTCCACTGCACATCAGGGCAAGTACGGCTTTAAAAATAAGAACACCCTTCTATGTGTTTCGATCTGCAGAGATGTACACCAGCTACAGCCGATCCTCAGCGTGTCTATATCTTCCTTGTGGTTCAGACACGTACCTGTACGCCAGAGATGTTCTACTACAAAGAAATTCTCTTCTGCATAAGTTCTATGGGGCTCACACTGGTGGCCACTGTTATATCGGTTCAGCAGGTGCGCTAGAACACTATTTCCCATCTGCAGATGTCGGGGTAAACAGGCGACACAAGTCTCTACGACATCTCCACTACTAACACACATACCTTATGCGCGTATCGACGGCTGCACCAAACGGCATATACACGCACATACCTACAAACGTAGGTACGGAAGAAAGTAGTTTACTCGCATATAACACCATTGCTTGTGTCCGCGCCCACCGCTTGTTAAGGATTATACTTGTGTAACAGATCGAGGACTTAGCTTCATCTGTGCATTCGTCTTAATCCATTCCTTTTCAAAGTTGTCCAGAAATCATGTTGACGTATTTCCAGTATCCCTCCAAATCGATTTTCCTCTTCCTTCTCTGTCCAGACCACTCCTTTCCCTCACCTGTTGCTCTCTTTTTAAAAAGACAAACAAGTAGACTTGCATCCTTATCAAACACGTGCGTACCGGCTTACTTGCTTAGAAAGGTAATACTTTGTTTTATATGTATATATATATATCAAAACGCAAGTACATGCATATAGTCATGCTCCTGCCCATGCCTACATGCATGCGCTGGAATGATCGGTTAGCTGCTGCTCCTCAGCCCTTCCGTTGGTTATAGCTGCTCTCCAAGTGTAGCAGATCAAGTGAGTAGCAGACGCCTGCTTCTGGTCGAAGCCGAATGCCACTGCAGTTGGTGGGTGGGCAGTACTCCTGCAGCTGCTGCGATAATTTGACGTCTCTTGGTGCGGCTCTTGTTCAGCCAAGCTGACACTGTAGCCGTTGATCGCAGAAGCAGCTGTCGCTCTTCGTGAAGTCTCGTGTTGCATCTGATGAGGGAAGAGACTGGTCGCTTTTTGCCTTCGAAAGCAGAAAACCTGCAGTCGCCTTCGCTTCTGCTCCATTCAGTTGTTCTTCAGTCTACGTACTAAGCCAGTGAGTCTACAGGTGCATTCGGTTCTACACAAAGTCTCCATCACACGCCCCCGGTATATCTAGAGCTACAGACATACGCATACATGCATCTGTATCCTCATATATTTACATATGCTTATTTACCGAATTTCGTTTAGGTATCTGTAGTTCATGTTTATACGCACATATATATATATATATATATATAGATATACACACATTTTTGTGTAGGTAAACATCTATGTATGAGTATACACACGTAGGTAAGTGACTACGTGTTTGAAACGTCTCTACTTAAATCCTGTTTAATTGCATTCTTTTAACGCAATGTAGAAGGGCAGCGACAGTCCAGCATTCCTCCTTTTTCTTCATTCTCATTGACGCACGTACGTACTACTCATTTTCCTGCAGCCTTTAATGCTGCTGAGATGCCTGCTCCGACTCTGCAGAATGCCGCTGTATGCTGTTGCTGCAGTTGTCTCTTCTTCACCAGATGTGCTACAGCCGCTCGTGCGGGCAAATGCTGTTGCGCCCATGCACCACTACCACTACTATAAACGTACGTGTACACCAGTATCCATATGTCGCTACTAAGAGAGACGTATCTATTGAAAGTGTGACGGTGTGTCGCTAGAATTAGAGAACGCAGAAAAGTGGCTGCACGTGAGACAGCCACGTGTAATGGGTGTGCTGGTCCCGCTCCGGCACAGCATCCTTGTGCACCTGTCACACTCATCTACTGCAAACGTGCGCGGCTCCTGTTGCAAGCCTGCAGGGCGTTGCTGTTGCTGCCGGCCTCGAGCCGGTGGTGCGCCAGGCCAGCGTAAGGCAGTTGCCATTGTTATTATTCTGCATGCGTGCGGCATCGCCAGTGACCTGCATGCATCTGTCGTCCCTATTGAGCTGCATGCGTCTGGTGTTGCCACTGGGGGACTGCCTGCAGCTACTATTGCTGTTGTTGCCTGCCTGCAGCTGGCATCACTGCTGCTCTGTATGCAGCATGTGTGGCTACTCGCCTGCATGCAGCTGGCCCCGAGGGTCGCCTGTGAGCAGCTTATGTTGCGTCTGGCTTGCAGGGGGTAAGTCTTGCTGCTGGCCTGCGTGCGACTGACATTGTCAGTGGCCTGCCACGGCAGCAGGTAGATATATGAGTGTGGGGCGGCATGTAGCAGCAGCTGCTGCTGCACTTCAGCATACAGCAGGTATCGGTGACTGGCTTTTTCAATAGTGTGTTCGTGCTGTTTTCTTGTAGTGAAGGAGAGAGCAGATGAAACTGCGCACAGGCTTGCACGAGGCAGATGACGTGCTGCTTGCCCGCGCTCGCTGCTGTGTCTGTCACGCACGCAGCAACACACATAGACACGAGACATGCACGCGCTGGGTGAACGGTGTCAGGCAGCTATCGTTCTTGTGGTTGGAGCTGCGACAATGTTGCCTGTTGCTTCCGCCGCTGCTGCTGCAGCAGTCGGCGACAGACTAGTTGCTGCTGCTGTTGCCCTCGCCGCTACCGTTGCCAGGCCAGCTGAGAGCACTGGCACACATGCTGCTGCAACTCCAGCGCCTGCTGCTGTGGCTGCTGCGTATGAGTGAAGCTGCTCCGCACATGGAGGTGCTCCGACAGCAGTGACAAGGGGACCAGGAACAGACGCGTCGGTGGGGGCCGCATCACGTCGAGATGCAGCAGCAACAACTGCGCTGTCTATTCGTTCCGTAAGGCCTTCGAAAGTGAGGAGCAGCGCACGCGAATCTGCTTCTGCTTGCTGTTGTAGTGCCTTCGTGCAAGCGAGCTCTTGGAGAATCTCGTGCTGTCGTGCGGTCATCATTTGTAACGTCTCCTGCGTGCAGCAATGAAACAGTCGCAGCAGCCGCAGCGTGAATAAGCACGTGCGTGGGGTGTCGCGTTGTGTATTTCTCCATCTGCTTATATATTTACACATATATATATATATATGTATATATGTGTATGTAGAGGGGGATGTGCAGACTGCCTTGTAGATATAGGCGTGCATATATTGTCGGGTTGTATATTTGTCCATCTGTTTATATATATATATATATGTATATGTAGATGGGTATGTGCGGACTGTCGTGCAGGTAGTGGTAGAGACTGCCACGCGCCTGCTGCTCCGTAGACGAAGTGTGTACGTAGAAAGAAGCTGCGGCCGTCTGCAGTGTGCTCCACTTTTCCCCTCCTTATGTGTGTCTGGTTTTCCTTTCTGTGTAATATTGACCTGCGTTTCCTTCAGTTCCTGCTGCAGCTCCTTCACTTTCTCCTCTGCGTCCGTCCGCTGCAGCGTGAGCTGCGCCAGCACAGCAGCAGCAAAAGAACTAACAAAGCAACACGATACACCCGGTTGACCTCTCATATCCTCAGATGTATAAATAGTTGGAAGAAATGAGGTCCCGTCAATAAAAAAAGGACCGAATTCACTTCAGCATGCATATACATATATATAGGTACATATGTATACATATATATGTACAGACAGACGCACGCGGAAACGTGGATGCACACAGGTGCATGCAGACGGGCATATATCACATACACACACACACACACACACACGCAAAAACATACACGCGTACGCATACACATGCATACATACACATACATATATATACATATACATCCATATCTAGGTAGGTATGTACGTCCACACGTACTTGCATATACACATGCATACATACATATACATATATAAATATATATATATATACATATGTATCCATATCTAGGTGGGTATGTACGTACACACGTACTTACATATACACATGCATACATACATGGAGGCACACATACATACAGACATGCATGCGTACACATCTATATACATATAAATATATATACCCATATATACATACATTTACTTCTATACATGAATACGTACACACACACGCATAGACACATATACGCATACGCATGTATATACACACATATACACAAGCGTACATACAAACATACACACACATGTATCATACACATATATATTGCATGCAGTTGCCCCGTTTGTATAGATGCTGACCACGTACATATATATATATATATATATCGCTCTCTCTATATATGTATAGACAGACATCTTTCGATCCAGACCTACATAAAGAGACAGATATATAAGTGTGTAAAAGTATTCTTCTTCTCTTTCTCGTCCTCCCTACATATATATGCGTAAATGCGTGCATGCGCCACCACGCGAGAAACACATGGAAGGGTTTTTGGTGAGAGACAAGAAGAAGAGGAAATGAACGGAAATGACGCACCTGGGAACAGAGTCCCATCATCTGCTGGTGGATTTCTTCCATCTTCTGTAGTTCGACTTTCACCTGAGACAATAACAAACATTTCAACAAACTAATAAACAAACAAATACATGTGTTGATCGATACAGAGAGACAACGTTGAGTGTAGACATATATACGTATATATATATATATGTAAAGTTGTATGTATCTATTCATACGTATATATACACCTATACGTATACATATATGTACGTGTTGATTACAAGTAATATACGTATGTATTCATGTATATCTATTTATCTATCTGTAGATATATATATATATGTATGTATGTATACACATTTACATGCACACGTATACATCTATATATCTTTATACGTGTACGCGTTGGCTACAAATACAAATATATATATATATATGTATATATTTATATATGAGATACTATAAGACATCTGTCTATTCATTTGCCTGTCTGTCCGCGTATTTATATGTCTGTTTTTAAACGTATCGAAATATGTAAATACAAAATAACATATATATGTAGAAAGATACAAAGGCATAAGTAGGGACATTTCGTGATAAATTTCGGACCGCACACACAGGTAACAAAATGAACACTCTGTCAGTGTCGACAAGCAGCAGCAGAAAGGGCAGCAGCAGCAGCAGCAAGAAGAGCAGCAGCAGCAGGAGGAAGGAGAGCAGCAGGAGAGGAAGAACGGCAACAGGAGCAGGAAAGCCAGCTGCAGCAGCAGGAGGGAGGAGAACAGCAGCAGCAGGAAGGGCAGCAGCAGCAGTAGGAAGAGCAGCAGCGGCAGCAGCAGCAGGGGTTAAAGTGGCAGCAGCAGAAATAACAGCAACACCGGGAAGAGTGGCAAGAAGAACTGCGAGAGAAGCACTAGCAGCAGCGCAGGGAGAGCAGCAGCAGCGGGGACAGCAGTGGCAGCGTTCGCAGAGTAACTTTCTCAGCAGGGGCAGAAGGACAAGAGCAGCAAAGAAGGTGGTAGGAAACATTTCCTCATAGAAGAAGAGAGAGAAGTCCTGACTTGTTGATGTGCGTCATGTTCCTGCTGCTGCTGGCGCTGCTGTTCCTGCAGCTGCTGCTGGAGTTGCTGCACCTGCTCCACCAGCAGAAGATTTTCTTTCTGCGTCTGTCCGACGGTCTGCGACAGCAGCAGCCACAGCAAAGACGCCAGAGAAAACAGATATACGTCGTTCGCCCGTTCCCTTCTCCCCCCTGAGGAGAACACTGCTGTTTGTCCTCTTTCCCTCCACAGCAGCAACAACAGCAGAAACGTTATTGATAGAGAGGTAACATACGGCAAACGCATGTCTGCTGCGTCAATCGACGTTTATCGAAGCTTACGTACTAGGTCTGACTTTCCTCAGACAAACGTCCTTCTCTATGAAATTCACCTGCCTGCGCATGTGCCCACACACTTATCCCACATACAGGTCACCTTTCTAACCGCTACAAATTCACCTGCATATATACATGAGTACGTGTCCAGTACCCCCTCTATATACACACACAGACAGATATATACATATATATCCGTTTCCAGACAGATACATACATGTATATCCGTTTCCCTCTTCTTCCCCTGCATCTCTGCTTATGTGTGTACACACATGCGTTTATGTCCCTTACATATATGTACGTATATATATACACACACACGTATATATATTGTGTGTACGTACTTACTCAATATATGGAGGTAAACTACCTCACCCCTATGAATCCATCTGCACATATATACATATATATGCGGATGTGTGTCCACTACTGCTTACATATATACATATACACGCAGATATATACATATATATATATATGTATATCTCTTAGATTCTCTCTTCTTCCTCCGCCTATTCGTGTATATGTACACACATGCGTATATGTCGGTTGCATGCATCTCCGTATTTACACGCATACGTGTGTGTCCCTTACATATATGCATGTGTCTATCCACATACATATATGTCCCTTACATATAGGTATGTATATATACACATACATATATGTCCCTTACATATATACGTATGTATATAGACACATACATATATGTAAGGTACATATATACGTATGTATATAGACACATGCATAGATGTCCCTATGTAGACACATGCATATATGTCCCTATGTAGACACATGCATATATGTCCCTATGTAGACACATGCATATATGTCCCTTACATATATACGTATGTATATAGACACATGCATATATGTCTTTTTTGCTTGTCTCTCCTTCTCACACCTATAAAGGTGCAAACCGACAAATGCAGGCGCAGCCAGACAAACGTGCGTCGCTTTCTGCTTTCCTCTTTATATATATATATATATATAGACCACCCCCACACATATGGCTGTAGTTCTCTGCCTTCCTCGCCTGGGTCTACACAAGCTCATATACCCTGTCTTGTTTCTCTCGTTTCCTTAGTCTTCGTCTCTGCGCCTCCGCTAGGACGACAGCAACAACGCGGCCACCAAAAATATGAAACACGTGCAGGTGCGTATTTTCTGTCCTGCAGCATGCATGCGGAAACAGACAAAGTACACGGATATACGCATTTACATACATATTTAAATGCATATATTGTATGTGTGCATACATATATGGGGGGAGCGGTGGGGGGGGGGAATAGGGAGCTAGCTGAGTAGTTTTGTGATGGAGCTTCATTTGAACAAGAGAAAAAAAAAGCAGCAGCTGCAGCAGGACGTACTCGCAGGCGAAGATCCAGGGCAGCAACCCGCTGCTGAAGGCTGCTGCGTTCGTGCTGCAGCAGCAAAACAGGAAAAGCCACACACTAGCGATCAGTCACCGCAGCAGCAGCAGCACGTCAGGAACGACCCAGCAGCAACAAGCGGCTGCACCAGTAGCAAAGCAGCAGCAGCAGCAGCAGTAGCAAGGCGGCAGCAGCAGCAGCAGTAGCAAGGCGGCAGCAGCAGCAGCAGTAGCAAGGCGGCAGCAGCAGCAGCAGGAGCAAGGCAGCAGCAGCAGCAGCAGAGCA
>KL647297.1:3365079-3394867 GCA_000727475.1 Sarcocystis neurona
GAGCAGCAGTGGAAGAGCAGCAGCAGCAGCAGAGGAGAAGCCGCAGCAGCAGAGGAAAAGGAGCAGCAGCAGCAGCAGCAGGCGAAAAGCAGCAGCTTGCCTGTGTGAGAGCTACTGCGTCGGCGGCGCTGCGCTGCTGTTCAACTTGCATGGCAGCGACGGTTTCCTCCTTCGCATCTAGCTGTTCACCAAAAAGAGAAGGAGCGTATTTACACATGCAAAGTATATGTAGACAACGGAGGGGGAAGAGAGGAAGAGAACCGTTGACGAAGGAGAAGGAGCACTTCACCGCAGAGGAGCCCCGGTGGGAGCAGCAGCCGCGGAAAAAAAGAATGAATGACAGCAGATCAAAGAACAGTTTTTATCCGCGTCGCGAGTCTCTGCTGCTGCTGCTGCAGCAACGAATCTAAACAGCAACAGCACCCACGTCCACAACTACACCGTAGAAGTCTCAGGACAAAACATATATATATATATAAGCAGACCCATATATATATATACACACATAACCGCACTCCTACGTATATTTACATATATATATATATATAAACATACTCATATATATATATATATATATATAAACATACCCATATATATATATATATAAACATACCCATATATATATACATATATATGAGCAAACACAGGCACTTATACGTATAGAAATGTACCCCACCTACATATATATATGTATATATACACAAATATACAAACATCTCCGTCTGTTGATATATAGGTGCTATATATATGTATATATCAGTAAGTCTACGGGCAGAAAACTGACACTATTAAGAGAGGAAACTAGAGAGGTAGGTGCAGGCAGACATGCATGCAGCCAGCAAGACACGCACGCAGCTAGCGAGGCACGCAGCCAGCTAGCTAGGCATGCATGCAGCCAGTTACAGAAGAGAGACCCCTTCACTCTCCTGGTGCCCTCTTTCTGTCTCTTCCTGCAGGCAGGTGAATATACGTGAAGACGCATGCGGCTGCATTGCACCACCGCGCCGCAGACGAAAAAGTGGACCTACCACTCATGCGCAGCAGCAGAAATATGGGCAACACACACATATATATAAACAACACACACACATATATATATACATGTATATATGTACTTATGTGAATACACGTATATGTGTATATACACAGAAAAGAAGTAGAATACACAATGAAATATACACATGCATATATATATATATATATGTACAAGAAGTAGCATTCACGCTTCCTCTAGTTGACGACGAAGAGACACCGAGGCCGTTACACAGATATACAGAAGCGCAGACAAGCTGGCTGATGTACGAATGCATGTGCATCTCTAGCGCATGCAAACGCATGCACTCCGGCATCAGACGTTCCCGGGTAGTCCGCTGAGTTTCTCATATATGTGTATATATGTATGCGTCCAGGCCTACACATATCTATATATACACGTGAGTGTGTGTAGCCCTACATATATATACGATCGGTTTCACATATATTTATACGCATGTGTACGTGTAGTCCTATATATACACGTATATTCATACATGTGTTCATATATATATATATATATATATATATATATATGTATGCCCACGCATGCGTCCACGGGTGTATACAGACAGGGTTGGCATGCAAGTACTTGCCTGCATGCAATTTTTGCGTGAGCTCCGATGAAGAGCCTTGTTGTCGCCATATTCTTCCCACGTAAGTCATACATTCGGTCAAACATATATATATATATATATATATATGTGAATAGTTAATTTTTATATATTAAAGCAGATCCGCATGTCTGCATGC
This sequence comes from Sarcocystis neurona, assembly GCA_000727475.1. Classification (NCBI taxonomy): domain Eukaryota; phylum Apicomplexa; class Conoidasida; order Eucoccidiorida; family Sarcocystidae; genus Sarcocystis; species Sarcocystis neurona. The sequence goes on from KL647297.1 coordinate 3,366,865, forward strand.
GTGTGTGGGTGCCGCTACTCTGCAAAGTGATTTCGGGACGCCCACGTGCACACAGACCGTCGAAAAGCACAGCAGCGGGGGCAGATTCCACTCCCTACAAAAATGCATGCATGCTCCTACGTGTCCAAATATTTATATGCATGTGTATGGACGTACACATATATACACGCGTCGGGTATGTAAAAGTATGCCAGCTTACGTCTACATATATGTAACCATTGTTATACACATATATACATATATATATATGTGTATGTATATGTGAGGGTGTTTATATATGCGCCACGCGACAATGAAGACTGTTTACCTGCCCATGATATGTACACGTATGTATGTACGGAGAAGGAGGATTTGCCTGGTATATATATTTTTGACCCGACGTTTCCTCTTCTCTCTGTATACACATGTGTATATATTTGTCTATTTGTATCCATCTGTCCGTCTCTCTCTCTTGGTACATACACGTGGATATATATGCAGGTGGCTGCCTACCTCTTTACGTAGACTGTCTCTGTCGCTATCAGCGAGCAGCAGCTCCCGCTGCAGCTGCTGCACTGCTGTTTGCAGACGGGTGAGCTCCGAAGCTGCAGCTGCAGGGACGACAGCAAAGCGGCAACAGCAGCACCGGTGGGAGCAGAACAATAGCAGCCGGAAAGGCAGCAGGTTTGAGGAAGAAGAACGCGAGGAGCGCGTGCGCAGCAAGCAGCAGATTCGGCAGTACAAGAAGGAGAATCCGCCAGCAGCAGCAGCAGCAGTCGCGTCGTCCAAATAAGGAGCGGCAAGAGCAGCAGCAAGGAAAGAAGAGCAGAGGGTGCTGCTGTTGTTGCTTCTTCTTCTTTTGTAGCAGCAGCAGCGAGATACAGGCCCCCCGGCAACAGCCACACGCGAGAGCAGCAGCTACCCAACAACAGCAACAGCAGCGTCACCCCTGCGCCACTAGCAGCAGCTGCAGCAGCGCCCACGCTTCTCGGTCACAGCAGCACGCGCAGACACGACGCAGAAGCACCAGCGTTAGGAGGAGCATCCTAACAGCAGCAGCAGGGACGAATCGACAAAAAAAGGAGCAGCACCAGCAGCAGAAGATCGGTGGAAGGGGGGCAGTTGGCAGCCCGAACAGCAACCGCAGCACAGCAGCAGCTGAGAGGGAGCAGCGGCCTCATGCAGCTGTCCCGCACGCACTGCAGCAGGAGCGACAGGTCGAGCGAAGTATTACACCAACAGCGTCCCAGTAACAAACTGCTGCTGCTGCACCGGCGAAAAGTCCTTTTAAAAAATTGCAGGTACATTTGCCGCTATGTGTGTACATATCTCACTATTACCTAATATACCTGTCACTGTCTCTCTACACATATATATATATATAACATGTGCAGCTGCAGCGACAGCACACTAACACATATATACATATATATATGTATACATGTAGGTAGCAACAGCTCACTTCTGTAGTTATATAAATATGTATATATGAATATATATATAGATGTAGCGCCAGCACAAATTACTGCAGATCTATACATGCGGGACGAAAATGTAGATGTCGCGGGTGCACCAAGCACTGTAGTTATGTATATATATATATATATGTATATCTATCTATATACGTATGCGCATATGTATACATATATGTATATATGTGAAGGTTGCACGTTTGTGTGTGATGCTGCTGCAAGTGAGATGGAGTGAAATTGAGAGGTCGATTTACGTCACTTGTACATCCACAGAAGTTGATGAACGGCAAAAAAAGAAGTCCTCCCATAGTAGTAGGAGGAAGAAGAATAGGGTTGTAGCTGGGAACAATGTACACACAAATACATATATATATATATATATATCGAAGAGTATCTATAAATATACATATATGTAGGAGGAGGCACCAGCAGAATCGACCGGTGACAACACCCAGCAGCAACGGTTGAACGGACTGCAGCAGCAGCAGCAGTGGCAGAAGAAGAAGCAGCACCAGCAGCAGTGACAGCAGAAGGGGTCCTACTTCTTGCTTCGGGAGTGTCCTGTTGTTGCAGGGCGGTCTGAAAAGATGCAGCAGCAGCAGCAGTAGCGCAGCATCCGGTTGTCTCCCGTTAAAAGCAGCGCGGCCTGGCACTTCCCCGCACCCACGCGCGCGTACCGCACGGCGGAAGTCGTCAGCCTCTTACTACTGCCACACATGTACATATAACTATATATGTGACGCGTCACTACATATATATAGAGAGAAACCTACATATTGACAACACGTACATACGTAGACTCACATATATACAAGTGCAATGCATTTTTGCCGCATAGAAACTCAAGAAGATCCCAGCGTACTTCAGCTGCACATGTACATATACAGATACGTAGATATATGTGCATGCGCCTGTACGTATATATATGTGCGTAGACGCCTGTATATATACACACACAGAATATAGGCATAAACTTGCATACATAAAAGTGAACCATATTGAGGCGGCATATATACTAAAGAAGCTGTTCCCGTGTCCTGCAGTTGCACACACGCACACACATACATATATAGAGAGATAGGTAGAACTCTAAGCATGCGTCTGCAGGGGTGTACATACGTCCACCAAGACCCACACATATAGTAGTGAACTCCATGGATGCAGGACGTAGATCGAAATCCACGTGCATGCCAACATGTATATATCGGGAGCCACGTCATACGCACAAATAAAAAGTGCCCGTCTTTGCCTTGGACACGCATGCGTCGGAATATATCCCGTTCGCTGGCCTTGGGGTGGTGTTGCTGCCCTCTTCCCCCCCGTATACGTGGACATCGAGGGGTAGGCGCCTTCCACCCGATACACGGACGTCGTCCAATGTTGTCTTCGTGGCTGTGAAGAGGTTTCCTTCCGTCAAAAAGACCCCTTCCCCTTCCTCGCTTTGTTCGCTTCCTTTCAAGTCCGCATATAAGTCTCCACGCGCTCTCCACGTATATATGTGCATGCACGTATTTTGGCAATGTATATACGCGACAGCCCCAACAGAAACAGGTCGCTTACTTATAGGAAGTGCCACACATAGACGTATAGACAAGCATACACATATATGTATCAAGAGAGGGAGAGACGTGTGTGGGGAGTATAAACTAAGGCAGCTATACGCATATATTGCCACGTCTACACAGACAGATGTTCGCATGCATATATATGAGGAGTATATACTGACACAGGTAGGTAGACACATGTCCACATATATAAGGATTTACACACATGTATATATATGTGTCTATATAGATAGGGATGTAGACACGTGGGTAGGTAGTAGATGGAGAGATGAATAGGGATAGGAAGACACATGGAAAGACACAGATGCAATCCACAAGTAAAGTTAGACACGTAAGGACAAATCAATACAGGCAGACACTTTTAAACATAGAACTAGAGAGAAAGATAGAAAGAAAAAGATATGAAGACGACCATAGAAAGTACGACTAATATGTGTACACAGAGAGAAAGACAACGATATAGAAAGACATACATATATATATATGCATATATGGAAATATATAGAGATAGAACGATATACATATATATAGAGAGAGATGGATGGATAGATGGATAGAGAGCTAGGTAGGCCTAGATCGATAGAGGAATATAGAGGGGAGGGTCAATATAGATAGATATAAATCAATAAATGTCGATCGATACATTAAGGCAAATATAGACAGACAGGTAAATACATATATATAGAGAGAGAGACGTGGGTATAGATAGTAATATATATATGTATATGTGTGAATGAATAGATAGATACAGGTGAACAAGTATAGAAAGAAAAGAATTGAATAAATAGAGATAGATCGACGTATATATATGTGTGAAGAAATACGTATGTGTCGATGAATATAGACTGGTGAGATAGAGAAATATACAGACAGATAGGTATACACGTCTGCTCACCTATATATACGTAGACAGATAAATGACGCTGGATTGACAGCATAGACAGGTAGGCGAGTGAATATATATAGAGAGAGAAAGGGAGAGCAAAGACGGTGGAAATAGTACCCGTTTCTTCTACGAGGAAGCTCCTGGACAGAGAAGGGTAAATTTTTGCATGCATCTGCAGTATTTCCGTGCATGCACACAAGCGGAGATCGACGCACATTTGAGGAGGTCGACAGAAATACGGATAGAGACAGAAAAAAGATGAGAAAAGTGAAAGAGAAAAGCAGCTAATACGCCTCTGCCTCTGTGTATGTGTGTGTGTGTCTGTACGGCAGCTGCATGGGTGTCGCCATCACACGGGAGGGTATATTATCGACAGCTGGTTGATGCGCATGCAAGAAGCAAGTAATTCATTGAAGAATATTTGTTGGGCTAGCAGTCGAATGAGAGCAGCTCGGCGAGGGAGGTCCTGCAACAGGAGGAGATGTGCCGGTGGGTGGGGACAGGAGGAAATGCTACGAGGAAATTCTCTGCCTAAAATTCGCGGAAGCAGCAACGGAATTTCCACGCCTGCTATTCCTTCTCCTCTTCCCTCTCTTGCCATCTGTCTCGCCTCTCCCGTTTCTTACTCAGAAGTTGCGGGTGGAGTGCTTACCTGCTGCTGCCGCCGCTCACAAGAAAATGCCGCGCTGCTGCTGTTGCTGCTTCTCTCCCCCGTTCTTCTCTCGGCCGGGTCGCTGCGCGGCATCGTAGAGCAGCACAGCAGCAGCAGCAACAGAGCGCGTCAGCACCAGGAGAACGACACCACCAACTGCAGCAGGGCAGCAATCCCCAGCAGCAGCAGCAGGAAGAAGAAGACAACAGATACGCAGCCAAGTGCAGCAGTCGCGGGAACTGCTCCTGACCAATAGGAGCAGCAGCAGCAGACGGCATTGCTGCCAGCAACAGAGGCGTCGCGACTTTGGTAGCAGCAGCAGCACGAGGAGGAGGAGGAACAGAGGGAGAGGAGCAGCAGCAGCAGACGGCGTTGCTGCCAGCAGCAGAGGCGCCGCGGCTCTGGTAGAAGCAGCCGCAGCAGGAGGAGGGATGGGACAGTGAATTTCCCTGCATGCGAAGAAGCAGCAGCAAGAGAGTTTTTTTCCGGCGACAGCCGGAGGAGAAGCCAAGCAGCAGGACAGCAGCGGCGCAGCCCAGCAGGAGCAGCAGCAGAAAGACACAAGCCAGCAGCTTTGACTCTTTCTTCGTCAGCACTGCGGCATCAGCAGCGGCAGCGGGAAGGAAAATAAGAGAGAGACAAAGAACGGCAGCTACCAGCTTGCCGTAGATCCCCGCCGCGCAGGAGAAGCTTCGGTTGCTGCTGTTCCTGCTCCCCTTCCTATTGCTCCTGCTGCTGTTGTCCCTGCTGCATCACCGCAAGGAGCTGCTGCGGCTGCTTCCGGAGAATCTGCTGTTCGCTCTCCTCCTCCTGCCACTCCTGTTGCTGCGGCCCGGTCCCTTTCTCCGTCCCGTCCTCCTCCGGCTTCCTTCTCCTGCGTCTGCGTCTCCTGCTGCTGCGGGCTCGACAGGTCCTGCGAAGAGAATACCGGAGAAAAACAAAAAAAAGACAGACCGGCCGTATTGGCACAGACGTACAGCTCCTGCATGCGCTCCGTAAATATCCATACATATATCCGTAGAGAAAAAGAGAGGGAAAGAGGTTCGTGTCCACACACACATACACACACATATATACATACATATATACGCACCTATATACACAAACACATGTGTATCCATGCATGTGTGTACGTATGCACGTATGTATGTGTGTCAGTCAAAGTTTTCCTCTGCTTTCTCGTGTGGCCGTTTATATATCAAGGCGATGAATAACTTCTATTGAACTTCGATAGGAGAGACAAGAAGAGAGAAGGGCCACAAGAGACCAACCGCGGGCCGAAGAAGCGCCAGAAGGCGCCGTCTGGCGGCTCAAACAAGAATAAAGACGTGCATGCCCTGGTGTGGATATATATCCCCCAACACGGATAGACAGCCAAAATGCATGCGCCCATACATATACAAACATATACATATAAAACAAATACAGAGATGGGTATACACACGCATTTGTGTCGGAATCGAGAGGGGGAAAGGGGAGTTGCTGCTGCCAGCGATATGGACGTGCTGTCGGCTTCACAGAAAGAAAGACGTGCAGCGACAGCCACCGCCTTCAACTGCCAGCCAACTCCTCTACAACCGCGTAGGAAAAGTTGCACATTCGAAGATAAAGAGAAATGAAGAGAGCAACAGGGCAAGCAGCGGATATTCGTTGGAATCACACGTGCCCACTAGACGCACACCCATACAACAACGTCTTCAAATGAATGTATCTTCCACCTTCCACATATATATATATATATATATATGTAGGGGCCTGTATATACATATATATATATATATATCAATATGTTAATCTGACTATATATGTGTGTGTATACATATATATATATAAAAGGGCCTTTATATATATATATGTGTGTACATATCAGCATGTGTATCTTTCTCTCCCTCTTTGTCTATCTAGTTATATATAAGGGCCTGCATGTATGTAAATATAAATGTATATATCAATATATCTATGTATCTACCTCTCTCTCTATCTCTCTATCTATCTGCAGATATATATATATATATGTGTAAGGGCCTGTATGTATACGCCTTATAGGGACGTGAACATATATCTAACACTCCATACATATATATATATATACGTTTGTCGCCACATATATAGAGAGAAGAATAGAGAGGAAGACAGAAAGAGAGAAATATATGGTTCTTGCTGCTGCACTTGTGTCCATAGTTGCCATTTTATGTACGTGATTAACTAATATATACATGTATATATGCACATATATGTATATATTTCTTGCTGTTGGACTTGTATATGTCTTTGCTTTTGTGCGTACGTATAAAACGAAGAGCAGCTCTCTTCTGCTGTGTGGGCGCGCATGCTCTCTCTTTGTGGGAATGCACGCGTCCCCCTTCTTACGGGAAGACCCCTTTACACATACATACATGCATATGCAGATACCTACACCTGCGTTTCTCTTTATATACAGATGTCCACATACACCACATACACCCACACACACCTGTGCGTTTTTCTCTCTTTTTCTCTCTGTATACAAATATATATATACACACCTGTGTGTCTCTCTTTTCCCCTCTTTCTCTGTCTCTATATATACATATACACTGGCATATATGCACATATACATAACACCTGTGTGTCTCTATGAATATATATGTACATATATATATACACAGCTATGTTTTTCCTACATATATATACGCATATGTACCTGGGTTCCTTTCTCTCTTTTTCTCTCTCTTTCCATATATGTACACCTGTGTTTCTCCATAAATACCTATGTACATATATATATACCCACCTGTGTTTTTCCCTGTATATATACAAATGCGCCTTTGTTTTTCTCTGTTGCTCCCTCTCTTTCCATATATATATACACCTATGTTTCTCTCCATCTCTCTATCTCTCTCTAGATATGCATATATATATATACCTCTGTTTCTCTATAGATATATATGTACATATACATATGTGTATATACACCTGTGTTTTTCTCTGTATTGATATGTACCTGTGTGTCTTTCTCTCCTTGTCTCTGTCTTTCCATAGAGATACACCTCCTTTTCTCCGTCTCTCTCTTTAAACGTGAATACATATATACCTGTGTCTCTCATATATGCTTGTGTTTCTGTCTTTGAGTGTCTATTTCTATCTACACGTATATGTATATGTGTCTCTCTCTGCAGATGTATCCATAGATATAACTCTGCGTCTCTCCGTATATATGTATATATATCTATATCTTTGTCTCTATGTACATGTATATTTTCATATCTGCCTCTCTTTCTGTACACGTCTACGAATATGTATATACATGTATATACATATCTGCCTCTCTGTGTCCATGTGTGTATATATCTGCGTCTCTCTGTACACGTGTATCTATATACATATATACATATGTGCCTCTTTCTGTCCATACACATAGACAAATACATATATCTGCGTCTCTCTGTGCACGTATATATATATATATATATGTATCTTCTTCTCTATGTCCATATGTACATGCGTCTCTGTACATGTGTGTATATTTATTATACATGAGTATGAGCGCATGTGTAGGGCACAGACGTGTGTGTGTGTGTCTGCGGGAAGAGGTAGGAAGTCCAATTTGGAGGAGAAGAAGAAGTGTGGTTGTTGAAGAAGGTGGCTGCTGATGTGGGAGAGAAATAAAGAAATGTTTACCTGCGTCTCCTGAAGCAGTCGGAGCGCCAGTGCCTGCGTCGTCAGTCATTATTCCCCGCACAGCAGCAGCAGCAGAAGGGTGACTTCGCTTCAAGAGGCCGAATAGATGTGAAGATGTGGACACAGGGGAAGACAAAGGCACTGGCGTCTATATTAGCCGCGCGCATGCATGCGTAGGCTGCTCATGTTTCCAGAGCAGACAGGGCAGCTCCCCTCCTCTACCTTTCTTCCCATACTGTCTCTACTAGCCTCCTCCACGTTTTCTTCCCTTCCCTCTGTCCCCCTCTCTTTCTGCTGTTCTCTTCTTCTTCTCCTCCTCTCTCTGTCCCACCTCTGTCTCCCTCTGTGTGTCTCCCTGTCTACACGTCTCTTCCCCTGTCTCTCTCCTTCCCCGGTCTTTCTGTCTCCGTCTGCGTCTCCCTGTCTCCCTCTGTGTCTCCGTCTCCCCCCTGTCTTTCCCCTTTCCTGGTCTGTCTCTGTCTCTGCCCCTGTCTCCCTGTCTCCGTGTGTGTCTCCCTCTCATTCGCTGTCTCTGTCTTTCTCTGTCCCGCCTCTCTGTCTCCCTGCCTTCGTCTCTCCGTCTCTTCCCCTGTCTCTCTCCTTCTCTGTCCTGTCTCCGTCTCTCTGTCTCCGCCTCTCCGTCTCCTGCCCTGTATGTCTCCCTCTCTGTTCTGTCTCTGCGTCCGTCTCCTTCTCTTCCCCCTCTCTGTCTACCTCTGTCCGTTCTCTCCGTCTCTCTCTGTGTCTCCGTCTCTTTTCCTGTCTCTCTTCTCCCCTGATCTTCCCCTCTGTTTCCTTCTCATCCCCTGTCTGTCTCTTCTCTGTCCTGTCTCTCTGCCTCTCCGTCTCCCCCTGTCTCCGTCTCTTGCCCTGTCTGTCTCCCTCCCTGGTGTTCCCCTCTCTCTCTCTGTGTCTCCGTCTCCTCCCCTGTCCCTCTCTTCCTCTGTCTCCGTCTCTTCCCCTGTATCTCTGCTTCTCTGTCCGTTCTCTCCGTCTCTCTGTGTCTCCGTCTCTTCCCCCGTCTCCTTCCCTGTCTCTCCCTTTCCCTGACCTTTCTCTCTGTCTCTCTTCCTGTCTCTGTCACTTTCATCGATCTCTCGTGAGACGACGACGACATCAGCTTGGGAAGTGGAAGGAAAAAGCGAGGAAAGAGAGGAAGACAGTGAATACTGTCGGGTGAGCCAGCCCCAGCAGTCGCATGAATAAACGCACGCAGCGACTCGAGAGGGAGACGGTGGGGTGCTGCTGAGAAAGACAGAAAAAAGGGAGAGAGCGGAGAAGAAGGAAAGCGGTAAACAGCACAGAAGCAGGAAGAGTGGAAGACAAAAGGACGGAGACAAGAAGGAAGAGACACGACGGGAGAGCAGAAACAGAAGGAGACGGAGACAGGAAGAGAAAGAAACGGAGACAGAAAGGGGGGAAAAGAGAGAGTGAGAAGAGAGGAGAACAAAAGAGGGCCGCTTGGAGGCCGAAGAGTCTGCTGCTGTCGCACTTCATGCCGGGAGACGGGGCTGCGTCTTCCCGTCACGACTACGGAGACGGGAAGAAGAAAGGGAGACGGAGAGAAAGGGGAGACAGGGAGACAGAGGGAGGAGTACGAGAAAAGACAGAGACAGAGAGAGACAGAAGAAAAGACGGAGAGATAAACAGACAGAGAAATGGAGAGAGAACACATATATATATGTGTAGGCAGATTCACACATATATATTGATATATGCACGCAAGGAGGTTGATAGTCTTCTTCGAAAAATAGGCACGCATGCCTCTCCTACAATATATATATGTGTGTGAATAGAGAAAAAGAGAGAGAACTCTTTGCCCAACAAGAAGCAAGAAAAGGGGAAAACGGACTTTGTTCTATTCAAGAAAATCCTAAACGTTGCCTCAGCCCCAATATACATCTGCTTCTACATATTTGATTCTCCCTCGCTCTCTCTCACTTTCTCCCTCTCGTCTTCTCTCTTACTTCCTCTCTCTATAAAAATATATATACGTCTCAATCTCTCTCTGTATATATATATTTATAAATATCCATATATATGTGTATACACACGCCTCTGACTCTCTCTCTATACATATATATATAAATATATGCGTCTCACTCTCTCTCTCTGTATATATATGTAGACAGCGGACTCTCTATCTATGTATGTATATATACATCTCTCTGTCTCTCTCTATATATATACTTCTCACTTTCTCTCTGTATATACATATACATAAGTTTGACTCTCTCTCTATATGTGCGTATACATACATCTTACGACCCCTCCCTCCCTGCATATATATACATACAGATATAAGTGACTCTCTCTCTCTGTCTACACGTGTGTATATATACGTCTGACTATCTGTCTCTCTTCGTATATATACGTCTATATACATGCCACTCTCTCTGTCTCTATCTCTCTCTATATACATACGTCTCGCTCTCGGTATATACGTATGTGTGTGAACACGTGTTAGGCTCTCTCTCCCTATATATATGTATACAGTTACTGGTGAAGAGTTTGTACCTGTGCCTTTTTCTCTGCAGCAGCAGCACGAGCTTTTTGAAGAGCAACTTGGGCGGTCAGTTTGCTGCTTTTTTCTCCCAGGCGTGTCACTTCTTCCTTGACGCTTCCGAAAGCAGCTTCCATATGCTGCAGCAGCTGCCACCCGTTGCTGCTGCGCTGGGTTTCTTGCTGCAGCTGCTTCTGCAGCTGCTGCACCTGTTGCTGCAGCTCCTCCCGTTGTCGTTGCTGCTGCTCCAGCTGCTCTCGTTGCTGCTCCAGCTGCTCTCGTTGCTGCTGTTGCTGTCGCTGCTGCTGCTCTCGCGCCGCCGCTGCTGCCTGTTGCTGCTGCTGCGCCGCTGCTGCTGCTGCCCGGTGCTGCTGCAACTCTCGTCTCAGTTCCGCAGCCGTCACTTCCTTCTGCAGCCGGAAGGAAATGACGCACCGCAGAAGACGCAGCAGCAGCAAGAGAGGGATTCACCAGCAAGCGACAGCGCATTGCCAGAGACAGCCGTACACGACGCAACAGCAGCAGTGGCTGCAGCAACGTAGGGGTGGCAAGCAGCAAAGTAGTAGCAGCAAGAGCCGCTAAAGCAGCAACAGCAAGAGCCGCAAGAGCAGCAGTAAGGACAGCAGCATCAGTGGTTGGGAAGAAGAGGGCAGGGAGGATGAACGAGCAGCAGTTGAGACTCTGTAGCAGCAGCAGCAGCAAAAGACGAACAACAGCCACGAGTTGAAGGGGGAAACGAAAAAAGAGAAGAGAGAGAGGAAAGAGAAGAATGAGAAGAAAGTGAGTAAGGAAGAAACCACACACACGTGGTGGTCTTCATTAGTTTGCAGTACCTGATGAAGTGTTGCATGCGCCTCCTCGAGAGCCTTCGTCAGCTGCTGCACCTCTTCTTTGCACTGCAACAGCTCCCTGCAGCACCACATGAAGCGAAGAAGAAGACGCAGCAGCAGCAGCATTTCAACAGCAGCCACACACGACTCAGAGTAGCGCAGTTCACACGACACAGCACCCCAGCAGAGCCAAGGCGCAGCAGCGCAGCGTACGCAGCACCGCAGCGGAGCCGAGGAGCGGCAGCAGAGCCGAGGAGGAGGAGCAGGAGCAGCTGCAGGGCAGAGTAGGGGGCAGCGCAGGAGAGCCGGGGAGCACCGCAGCAGAGCCGAACAGCAGCGGCAGCGCGCAGAGCGCACACAACACGGCAGCAGCTCCCAGCAGCAGTTCCCTGCAGCAGCGCGCAGAGTCCGCAGCACCGCAGGGTCGCCAGTGAGCAGCAGCAGCAGAGCAGCAGGGAAAGGCGGGGTTTGCGCAGCAGCCTCGCCGGGCAGCAGCAGAGGTCAAAAGAGGAGGAATAAGTTGCAGCAGTGTGCGTCAGTCGTGGATTTCTCTCTGCAGAGTCGGAGGTCCTTCTCTCCACTTTTAAGGAGACGGTCTCTTCCTCGGCATCGTGTCTGCTTCCCCTGTTGAGTCCTAGTGAACCCTTCACATCTACACGGAGACACACGCATGCATATATACGCACTTCTGCTTTGTCTCTGTTCTTGCTTTCTCTCTGTCTCTCCGTCTCTTCCATTATCTCCCCCTGTCTCGTCCTCCCCTTCTTTTTCACGTTCTCCTTTTCTCTGTCTTTCTCTCTGTTGCTCTCTTCTCCCTGCATTCCTCTCCTTCTCTTCCCCGTCCGTCTCCTTCTGTCCTCCTCCTTCTTCACAGCCACACACACACACGAACGCTGCACACCTTTAAAAATCTCTTCTCTTTATGTCTCTCTGCATGTCTGCATGTCTCTCTGCATGTCTGCTTTGTCTTCCTGTCTGTCGCTGTCTCCCCGTCTCCCTGTCTGTCTCCCCTCTATCTCTGGAGCTGTCTCCCCCTCCGTTTCCCTCTCTCTTTGTCTGTATTCCTGTCTCTCTCCCTGTCTCTCCGTCTGTCTCCCTGCTCGTCTCCCCCCCCATTTCCCTTTCTCTCTCTGCCTGTCTCCCTGTCTCTCTGCCTATCTCCATTTATCCTTTCTTCTTAAAAACATGCTTCTCGCAAGAAGAAACGGGTGTTTTCAGCAGCAGCAGAAAAGAGAAGAAAAAGTCGCCACCGTGAAGTCTCTCAGCAAGAGAAAGGAACAAAGAAATATGTGTGTCTCGTTCATCTGCTTGACGCGTAGATAAACTGGCTACTAGACACCAGAACTGCCACCCGACCGCCGAGCAGCCCCAGGCGTCCAAGTTCTGCATGAAGCGCGGGGTTTTCTCGCAGCAGCACCAGCAGCAGTAGAACTCCGGAGAGACACAGAGAGAGATGCTCAGTCACTGCAGCGCAAGCGTAGAAGAAGAAGAAGAAAAGGAAGAGGAAAAGGAGGAAGAAGAAGAAGGGGAGGCAGCACAGATGTACGAGCAGCAACAGACGACAGCACCGCGGCAGCAGCATTTGTTTCTCACTGCACACGGCAGCAAAAAGAATGCTGCAGGGCAGCTGCAGACGAATAGTTCACCAAGGACGTGGACGACGGGCACAGGCATGCGGCCGGGACAGCAGGAGAGGCGCGTCGTCAACGGTCGGGGGGGGAAGAGAGCAGCAGCGCGTAAAGGGCGACCTTGGCACAAGGGGAAGAGGCCAAAACGGCAGCAGCAGCAAGAGGAAGAAGCCAAGAAGCAACAAGCAGTCCCCTCGGCTGCACACACTACTCTCCTATCTCTCTCTCTGTATGTCTCTTTCTTCCACCTCCGGAGCAGCAGCAGCAGCAACTGTCCCAGCGCGTCCCGAGGGAAGCGCAACAGCGGCAGCAACCGGCCGCAGAAGAGGAGCAGCAGCAGGAAAGGAGCAGGCACGCAGGAGCAGAACGGTTGTTCCCATATGTGAAGACTTGCTTCTTCCTACTGCTTCTCCGTCGCTTGTCGATTTTCCTCTGCGGCAGCGGCAGATGCTTTCCATTGCAGCAGCTCAGCAGCAGCAGCTTCTCGTTCCTCCTGCGCAAAAACCAACGTAACCTGACAGCCGCAGCAGGCGCATGCAAAGCCGCTGCCTTTTCTTCCTCCCAGCTACCAAGAAAACGCAGCAGCAGCACCAGCAGAAACAGCGTCAGCAGCAGCAGCAACAGCAGCAGCAGCGACAGCAGCAGCAGCAACAGCAGCAGCAGCAACAGCCGCAGCAGCGATAGCATCAGCAGCACCAGCAGCAGCAGCAGTAGCAGTAGCAACCGGCTCTCTGTCTCGGACCTTTTTCTCCTGAAGAATGAAGGAAACATTTATTCTTCGTCTCGCTTCTCGCACGTCAGTCAGAGCGGATGTACATACACCTGCGCCTCTATACACATTTATATGTACGAAGAGAAATATATGCAAAACTTCCTCTGCATATGACCCGCTTCACACAAAATAGAAAAACACGCACACACGCAGACACGTCTAATGAGGCTAACAAAATGGGCGTGCGATACTGCACACATATACGCATGCATATATACGTGTACACATACAATATTGCATGCATATATATATATATACACGTACAGGTACGCCAATATATATATATATATATATGTATATGTATATGTATATGTTCGCGTGGATTTTCTATGTGTATATATATATATATAGGGAGAGAGAGAACAAATGCAGTTAGAGGTAGATCCAACATCGCCGACTTGTACGTGGAATTTCCTACGCCTATATATATATATATGTATATATAGACATGTATATGTAGAGAGAATGTATGGAGAGAGAACAATACCGAAGATATAAATACACACGTATATAGATATAAGTATGTAGAGAGATATAAGAGAAGGATATGTGCATATATATAGGTATATATTTACGTGTATGTATATAAATATATGTATGTGTAGAGGAAACAGGGACGTGTATATACAAAAGTATACATGTATGTGTATGTAAAGAGAGGAAGCGGAAAACAGTTTTTACATACATACATATACATATATATATGTGTGGACCACGAGATTATACACATACATATATACACATATATATACACGCATATACGTATGTATGCATACATATGTATGTATATATATACATACATATATATATACATATATATATACATATATATGGACCACGAGAGTGCGCTCTACTCAACGATGGCTACTGCTGTAGTACCCGGGCTTTGTGTAGATCTTCCTGCAGAGAGGCAATGGAGACCTGCTGCTGCAGGGAGGGGAGGGGCTGCCTCTGCTGCTGCGGCAGACGACTTGCGCGACGGCTTGTCACTCGCTGCTGCTGTTGCTGCTTCTGCTGCTGTTGCTGCTTCTGCTGCTGTTCCTGTCTCTGTGGGGTGTCGCGCTGCTGCTGTTTCCGCTGCGCCGCCGACTTTGGCTGCTGTTGCTGCTGCTGGTTCTGCTGTGCGGCCTGAAGTTGCTGCTGCGTCTGAAGCAGCACGCGCTGAAGGCTCTCGATATTCTCCTGCTTCTGCTGCTGTTCGTACATGTGCTGCTCCTCGTTGCGTCGAAGCTGCTGCTGGAGTGCTGCCACCTGCTGCTGCAGCTCCTCGAGCCGCTCCTCTGTCCGGGGCCCTTCCAGCGGCAGCTGCTGCTGCTTCTTCGAAGACGCCGGGAGAGCAGGTGTCCCTGCAGAAGCGCGAAGAGCAGGAGAAGCAGCAGCTGCTGCACGTGCGGCCTGCAGCTCCTCCTGAGACTGAGAGAAGCTGCAGCAACAAGCAGAAGAAGCGCCGGACAGACTACCACCGCTCGTCCACCCGGCGGTAGGTACGCGCAGGCTGGCAACACTACGCTCCTGCCATACACGCAGAAGCATGCATCCATTGAGAGACCCACGTACACCCCTGTCTTGTCAAAATTCGCCCGAATTTTCGCTGTACACGCATGCATGTGGAGACACTCACGCATATACCGAGACAGACAGAAGAGGAAGGCACGTCGTAGTAGGAATGCCGAACAAATGACAGCAACAAGGCGGCCAGAAAGGACACGTACTTGGCGGCACGTTTCTCTCCTCAGATGTATGAAAGACAGCATCCACAAGAAAGAAAAGGAAGTTGAGAATCCTTCTCTCGACGACCACGTCGCGTTGAGGTGCATGCATACATATTCATCGGCCAGCCAGGTACTGCCGTACTTTGCGGTGCATGCATGCAAGGATACACCTACACAGACCCACAGGTGTACATACGTGCCGTGTAAATTGTTTGCCGCTTCATCTACGTGCTCACATATGTATATATATATGATAATAACTCCTCTAGGTGGGCAACGAGGCAGCAGCTGTCTTCGATTCCGGTGGACACGCACATATATGCCAAGCGTAAAGACGAGACACACTGTCGACGAGCCCCGCTCTTCCCAGCAGCAGACGCATGCATCTCTCCACGCGTTGTACGCGTGCGTGAGTGGCGCGTGCAGCGGAATAGGTGTGTCTCTCTGTGTGCGGATGCTTCTCTTCTGAGAGAAAATCCACCTGCTGCAGCACTAGCAGAGATGTCCCTGCCTACACATGGGGACGCAATGTGTCAACATTTGTTGAGACTAGCAAACAGAGCAGGACTTGCTGCCTGGGCGCCATCCCTCCCGACGCATGCAGCTGCGCGAGTGGAGAGAAGAAGAGGAATAGAAAAGGAGAGTATTCGTCTAGTTGCGCTGCGAGCCCGAAATTGGGAAAGGCAGAGGAAGAGGAGAAGCAGCAGCAGGTGGGGGTGGGCATTCTTGCTGTTCTGTTTAAATTCGCGCGCGCATGCGAGCACCCCCTGCGTCGCAGGCCCCGGCGCACAGAGAGAAAGAGAGCAGCAGCCCGTGGCCCGTCGCGCGTGTTGAGGCACGCAGACAGCAGCAGCTTCTCCTCAAGAGGAAAAGGAAGACGTCTCCTTGCAGAGCTTCCCAGCCACAGGCAGAAAATATCACAAACTTCTCAACACAGAGTCGAAGAGAAAGGGGAAGTTGTACGGACAGCTGGACAGGTAGAACAGAGAACATATCTTGCATGTGTGTGGGGGCCTGTGCGCAGACCGACGTGCATGCGTATATAAGACACACGTGTGCATGCAGACATATATATATATATATATATGTTTGTGGGCAAATTTAAGGCGCTCGCTTGGCGCCAACGACGGCGGAGGAGAATATCTACGCAGCAGTGGCGCACGTGGGGAAAGGAGAAGAAGCAGCAGCCAACGTGGAGCGCAGCAGCGAAAAGGTGCCAGCTCCTCGCGCATCCTCGTCGTCTGCCAGTTCCCAGGCGTTGGTGTAAACAGTCAATTGCATGAAAATAGACAAATAAATATTCCTGCATGCGAGTCTTTCTCTCTCTTTCTCTGTCTGTATGTGTTTACAAATATACGCGTGCATATATATATATATATATGTAGGTAAATAGATACTCTTGCATGCGAGTCTTTCTCTCTTCTTCTGTCTGGGTGTGTTCACAAACATACACGCATGTATTTATATATATACATACGGATGTGGCTGTATATTGATATATATGTATGTGTGTGTGTGTGTGTGTCAGTAAAGCCATGCCCAAGCGCATGCACGTATATATAGGCGCGTGGTTGTATGGGTATTTATAGTGTTTAATACAAACATGTTAACAGACTTCTGCATGCGTCCAGTTGCGTCGCAGTAGTCGCTGCAGCTCTACAAACGAATCAAATGGATGTTTACCGCTTCATAAGAAGTTGGAAATTTTTAACAGCCCTCACAACGTCTTGCAGCAGATGTTTGACCAGCGGCATGCTACTCGCAGTAAAAGGCTCGTAATATCGTAGGGACAGGAGCTGCAGCCGAAGCCGTGCGTATTCTTCTGCTTCTTCTCCTGCTGCGTCATCTCCTCCTATTTCTTCTTCTTCTTTTTGTCCTCCCTTGTGCTGCTGCGCCGTTCTGTGATCGTTCGGCCACTGCTGCTCTTTCTCCTGTCGCTGTGGCTGCTGCTGTGTCCCCTCCGGCTGCTGTGGCGGCTGCAACACGGCTGCGGCACCAGCGGCAAAGGCGCTGCTGGTTCCGCAGACAGCAGCGTTACTCTCCTTCCCGACTGCTGCTGTGAGAAGTGTCGGGCCCGCGCAGACACGGGGAAGTCGAATATCTACATCATCTTCTCCTCTTCCATTCGCTGCTTCTGAAACAAATGGTGTTGTCCTTCCTCCTGCTGCTGCTGCGGCTCGTACTCCAACAGCTGCTGCGCTGCTGCTTCCGTCTTTGCCTTTCTTCGCCGCTGCTGTTGTTCTGCTGCCCCGTCCAGCTGCCGCTGCTGCTGGGAGGGGGGGAGGAGGGCCTTGTCCTGGTGCTGCTGCTGCTGCTGCGACAGGCTTCATTCCTTCTGCTCCTGCACGCGGTCCAGCTCCTGCCGTCCCCGAGCGCAGCTCTACCTCTGCTGCCGCTGCTGCTGCCGGTCTTGCCACGGGGCTTGTTGCTGCTGCTGCTGCTGCCTCGAGATTCGCAGCCACTGCCGCTTGACTTTTTCCCGCCGTCACAGCAGCACACTGGCGTATGAAGCTGTCTCCTGCAACAGAGGTCACGGGCGCTGCAGAGGAAGCAGCAGGGGCAGTAGAGAGCGGAGTAGCACGCGCAGAAGGGACAAGAGCAGCAGCAAGTTGTCCAGCAGAGGCAGCAGCGGAAGAAGCAGCATCAGCAGTCCTACGAGAACTTACAACAGATGCAGCAGCAGAAGCAGCAGCAGGATTCGAAGACAACAGAGTAGAAGACGTAGACCGACGAAAAGTGGGAGGGAGAGGAGGAGGTGGAGGAGGAGCGACAGCAGCCGCAGCAGAAACGCGACGCCCTGCCGCAGTGCGGCGGAAGTGCGGCAACTCAAGCACGCACTCTCTGGGCGGTGGCTCTGCCACACCCCAAGAAGCAGCAGCAGCTGCAACAGCAGAGGTCGCGTTTTCCTGTGCTGGTACGAATTGAGCTGGCTTTGCTGACACTCGTGCTGCTGCTGCCGCTGACAGTACAGCGCCTGGCGGCTCACCTGCGGTGGCGGCTGCTGCTCGTGGGGACAAGCAGCAGCAGCTGCTGCTGGTGCTGCATCTTCTCTCGCTGCTGCCCCCGCTGTGGGCGGCTAGGTGAGCCGCTGCTGCTGCGGTGTGCGCGGCCAAAGGAGGGACCGGATGCAGGTCCGCATGTGGGGTGCTGCCTGCGCTGCTGGCTGCAGTTGCTGCTGTCGCAGTCCCCAGGAGCGCATCGTCGTCCTGCTGCTGCTGCTGCTCCCGCTCTTCCTTCTTCTCGACAGCAGGGCCCCCAAGTGCGGGGCGCTGTATGGGGCCGTGGAAATGCGCAGCAAAGCAGCTCACTTCTTCCCCGGTGTACTGCCTGTACGTGATGCTGCTGCTGCCCACGACCGGACGAAACCCGTGTTGCTGCTGCCCCTGCTGCTGCTGCGCTGCTCGTCTCTCCCCGCCTCCTCGCAGCAGCACGGACAAAGCCGACGGCGAACAGCGATGCATCGCAGCCGAAACAAGCAGACACAAAGATACAGACACATGTAGAGAGAGAAAAGAAGGGCAAAAAGAGACAAATGCATACACATATATGTACATACATACAGAGAGAGCGATAGACATATATGTGTGTATGTCTATACATTCAAAAGACAGAGAGACGTAAACACACATATATATGTACGCACGACAGAGAGGGAGATCTGCAGATGTAAGCCTATAGAGAGACAGATAGAAACAAATATATATGTATATGTACATATATGTGTAGATCATATGGGGAGAGGAACAGAGATACATATATATACCAATGTACAGAGAGACAGACAGAAGGGTATACATACGTATGTACTTCTGTATTCGAAAGTAGGCATATATGTGGCGTGTGGATGTTCTCTTCGTATCTCTATCTCTGTATATATAAACAGAGACACAATATGTGTGGAGACGAAGATCTACTACTACGTGTGTGAGCGCAGCATTTCCATTCTGCCCGTTTCTCCCTCTGCCTTTTGCTCTGTTCACCACTTCTTATTCTTTTTTGTTGGTCCACGCTCTGCTGCTTCAATCCTCCACGTCCGCCTCCTCCTCCTCCTTTTCGTCTGATGCTGCTGGTGCTGCTGAGAAACCCGTGGCTTCTGCTTGAGCAGGTGGGTGCTGCACACCCGAAGCAGCCGCAGCCGCAGCAGCAGCAGCACAGAAGCAAGCACGTGAGAGAGACTGCTGCTGCTGCAGCAAAGTCTCAGGACTGCAGCGACATGAGGAACGGAGAAAGCTACTTTTGACACTGCTAAATTAAATGATGTCTACAAATTAATCTACCTGTTGTCGCCTCCCTCTCTCTCTGTATGTATGTATATTTACATATATACACACACATACGTATGTATGTATATATATACGTGAAGAGAGTCAGCGACCATGGGTCCGCGCGAGCGTGTTCTTCTGTATTTCTATGTGAAGGAAAGACGCAGAGAAACAGCAGCAGCACATGTCCTGGCGAGGAAAAAACGAGCTGCTGTTGCTGCAGCAGATGGCAGCAACGGCAGCAAACTGGCTGTCACACACACGAGCAGCAGCTGCTGCTGTTGACGAGAAGGAGGAGGAGGTGGAAGAGGAGGAGAAGAGGAAAAGCAGCAGCTGCTGCTACGACGGAGAGGCAACGGGCAGCTTCTTCTTCATCAGCTATCAAAGAGACAGTACGAGTGCCACTCCCAGCGGCAGCTGTTGCTGCTGTGGGGTTTGTTGCTGCTCACTTAGAAGAAAAAAGGAACCCGCCTTCCCCATCTCAGCAGCAGCTGCTGCCTGCCTCGACGTAGCTACACCCGCATGCAAAAATTTTCGTACACACACTGATTCATGTGTATATACGAACCTGTATATATATATATATATACACACACACATACATATACATAGGGACACACATATACATATATGTATAGATGATGTATATGTATAGAAAGACGGGGAGAAGGAAGGCAGGCAAGAAGTTCAAGAAGCAAAGTAGAGGGAGGAAGAAAGCATACTAGACGGGAAGTGGTGCTGCAGGTTAAAGCACCCTACGGCCTGCCTTTCCTCTCTTCTTTCTCTTTTGCCCATGTCAACATTTTCATACATATATATATATACATGCGCGTGCGTTGCGCAGTCGAAGGGAAAGTTACTTCGGCTGCTATTTCTGTTTCGGCTGCTGTTGTTGCTGTTGCCGTTTCTGCTGTCGCTGCGATGTCGCCCGCTCCTGCGCCTGCTCCTGCGCCTGCTCCTGCTGCTCTAACATCTTCGCATCCGCTGCTGTTGCTGCTGTCGTTGCTGCCATTGCTGTTTCCGCCCAGCTACTGCTGCTGCTGCTGTTGCCCAGGAAAAGGCGGGCCCTATCATTGCGCCGTCCGTGGCAATTTTCCCGGTCAGTCCTGCGAGGTATCCTCCTCCGCAGGCGCACGTCTTAGCGAGCAGACAGGAATAGTAGATCTCTACACGTGTGTAAAAAAATTTATATACGAATATATACAAAGATGTACGTTCCATACGTATATATACGTCATCTGCAGACGCCTTCAAGCACAGGTAGACACAGAGTTCAACAAAGGTGTCCTTTTACTTTGATAAGCAAAGGCGCGTCATTTTTTTCTCACCGGGGTGATTTTCCTGCCGTCTTTGATGCAGAAAACAAAGCTTCTGTAGACGTTCGAGGTGCGCATATCTATACGTATACACAGGCGCACTACATATGTAGAAGTGGGTGGGACAGGAATACGTAGGCGTTTCTACGCAGGTAGGTGTGTGCGTCTCATGATTCCAACGATGTGCTATTTTCTCTCCCTTTATGACCTCCTACATCGAAAAAAAATGTTGCCAGACATTTTTCCGTACTATGTGTCATTATCTGATTCTACCTCTCTTTCTGTTTGTATCTACGTATACAAGTTTATGTATACTGAGGCGGCAGGGATGCACTGTTATTTTGTGAGGCGGTTTATCGAACGTCGATAAAGAAAAACCGTAAGGGAAATCACGAGGTAAAAAGGACCAAGGCTACCGATTGGTTTGGGGGGAAAAAGGGGTAACAGAGAGCTTTTTCAATTGCCGGGAAGTTCATCTCTAGTTTTTTTTTCGCGACTTTTGCAAAAAGAAGGAAGCAAGGACGCAGGCGGAGTGCAGCGCACACGCGCGCCGGTGCAGTCCAAGAGCCGCACCGCGGCATAACAGGAAGGGAAAAAGACAGATATAGCGAGAAAAAAGGGATGAGTAGTGAAAAGAGACAAAAAAAAGAGCATCTGAAAACGCTGCGCTCTGACGGGCAGCTCGCAGGCTCCAGACGGTCACGGTCACCCTCGCATAGTTTCGACAGAGAAGAAGAGGAACTACTCGCTGGGTCATGGAAGAAGGAAATGGGGGGAAAGGGAACCAAAAAGATCAGTCAAGCTTTGGTAAGAATGCATAGAAATGGCGTACATCCTGCTAAACTTTCCAGCGTTCACGCGGTCCTCGGTCAGTTGTACATTAAGGAAAGTACGCACTTTGTGCGAATGGGGAGGAAACGTCGAACAAGCACGTGAGGAACTCAAACACGCGCACCACTGGAACGCGGATATTGCAATGGCAAGAGAGGAAACGGGAGAAAATCAAGCACTGCTAGCCAGGTGGGAAGGGAAAGGAGTCGATATCTAGACTAAAAGGCGTTTTAGATGGTACCTTTGCACAATGGATAGCGAACGTGCTCAAACGGAGACAGAGCGAGCCGTCGAGAACGAAAAGAGAAAGCAAAAAATCAGCTTTTTCAGCAGGCATCTCTCCAAGGCGGTCACTTGCTTGTGGAGCAGGACTCTTGGAAGTCAACTACATGAAAAGGTAGTAATCACTTACGTAAATTCACACATACGCGTGTGTGTGAGGGTGGGTGTGCGTATGATTTTCACACAAGTACATATATATCTAGATCGTTCTATGACAGTAGACAAACACCCACATGTACGTCTATATATGTGTGTACGCATATAGATTTGATATACGTAACGGACAAAGAACAGGCGACTTTGCCGAGACCAGCGCACGCGGGGCGCGGGAGAGGCAAAAGTTTGCACTGGAGAATTGAGAAACGAACTCGAGAGACGCTCTCAGCCGTAGCGGTGTAATTTCTTTTCACAGGAAGAGCTAGTTTTGCCGTCACAATTTCTTCTGGTTATCGGCTTCTTTGTCGTGAAATATCTGTAGACGCGAACGCGTAGTCATAGCCACTTGACGACTACTTGCGAAGCAACACTCGACTTCAGCGAAGCTCACACTCCATGAACACAAGAATCTTTTGTCTCATTCGTATGAAGTGGTGAATTCTCCTCTTTTCTTGTATCCGCTGAAGCTGTCTCTTTCCACAAAGTTCGGGTGCAGCCACAGGACCACCGGTACGAGGAGGGCAAGTCTTCACCTGCTGAGGAGTGGGGGTAGAAGACACGGAGAAAGAAAGGAGGTGACTAAGTAATGCTTCTTTTCTTTTCCCTTTGTCTCTGCCGAGGCAGCATCACTGCAAGGTGGCAGATCGACGCTTTTAATCATCGCCTGCTCTCCTTTACCCTACTAAAAAACAAGAAACAGAACATTCCCTGCACTTCCTCTGTGGCTCGAGTCCGTCGGAAAAGCCTGCGAGGTGGAAAAACGCAATCTCCTGTATGAACACATTTCCACTGACTGCTCTTAATTGCTAAAAGTGATTGCTAAAGCTTAACGGGGAGGAACGTTCCCTTTTCCGTCGCCCCCTCTCCACTTTTCACTGGTTAACACGTCGACACTTAGAACGGCGCGTATACTTTTCTCGGTAGGACGAAGGCGTATAGCACCGCCAAGCACGCGAGTGAACAGCACTTTTTAACTTCTCTGTACCAGCGCCCGAAGCAAAATCGGGGAGTTTCCTCGATATACGAGGGCCCTGGAAGTCCCAGAATCAGTAAATTTCCTCTTTTGTGTCACACTCCTCCATGAACCCGGGTCATGTGCACGGCTCTCGGGTGCGTCCCGTCTTGTACTTTCTGAAGTACGGGTGGATCGACATCTCTTCAGCTTCGGTAGCAGCTCTGCACCGCCATTTTACCGATGAAAAATTCCCCCGTGTGCTCCCTTTAGGTCGCAGTAGAAGGGAGGACAACCCCAAGAATGCTTATTAGATAATGTTTAACGTCTTCTGTATAGCTCCTGTAGGTCGAAGTAGAGAAAGGGTGGATAGACGCGTGATTGTGTCAGAATGAAGTAGGAGGCATGGACAATTCGACTGCGAGAGTGTGTACATGTACACCTATTTATGAGAAGGTTACTACAAGTAGATTTGCCCAAAATGTAATTTTTGATATAATGTGACTTTCTGTGTACCGGGGCTCCACAAACTCGTAAAGATATCGTCGTTACAAGAGAATTTGACCCTTCCTGATATCTTCACGGGTAGTGACACTGATGTGTTGCATTCCTTCTATGCACGTGAACACACAGATGTATACACAGATATATGAAAATAGACCGAGTGTGACATTCACACGTGTACACATATATATATATATATATATATATATGTATATATTTGTATGAAGACGGTGCAACATTGGCACCAGTATACGTACAGGAGTTTAAATTGAAATTTAAGGAATAGAGGAGCATGCCTGCGTTCTGGGACAAGCCACAAAGTACAAAGACGTCCTTAGCGAGGATGTAAGTACACCGGGATCAGACATAAATGTCTATACGAGTGTACCTCCGCGTAGATCCTCTACTAGGTAATCAACACACTAACGTATATTGTAACGAGGTTTACTGGCAGATGTACGTGTCTTTTCATATCTATGATGAGCCGCAGATATATCTGTCCTAGGGAAATTGCTTCCGGTTGCGCCTCAAAGAGATCCCTGTTTGCTGATCTCGCCTGCTGCGCTGCCCGTAGGCTTCCCCCGCACTGTATACAGCTATTATTACTACGCAAAAGCTACGGTGTGACACGACGTGTATACAATTATATGTGCATGCGTAGAAGCATTATCATTTTCGTGAAACGTATATACGTACGTATATGTACATATATGTAGTTATATATATATATATGCGTACGTACGAAGATGTTATACAGCTGCGTGTGAGTTCATTTTGCGAAGCACATGTGCAATTACATATACATATATATGTATACGTATGCAGTACGAGCGTAAGTTTGTATAGTAAGACACACATACGTCTATACCGATGTCTATATTCTTACATATCCAGCAGAACGCAAAGGTATAAGTGTATATATTTTTGTATGTGTTTTGAAAATTCCACATGCATGCATGCAAAGATTGGCTTTGAAACAGCGGAGAGAGGCTGCTGGCGCACTCCACGATATGTGCAACTTTCGGTCCTTTGCCTTGAGTTAAAGTTAAGTCGGTACTTGATATTTGTGTAAAGCCTGCTTGCCAATGTTATCTTGGTTCATTTTGTATACGCGAGTAGAGTGCTCGTAGTCACCGTCGCTCGTGACCTTACCCATTCGTGATAGAGAAGAACCAAGCAACTCAGCCGATAGACACAGATGTCCAGACAAGTAAGTGAAACCACAGATACGGACGTACGTCTCCCTGTATATGTATAGACAGAATGAAGTCTTCTTACGCTCAGCCCGCGAAAGCTTTTACGACGAGCAATCGTGGCGATACTAGAATAGACAGGCACATATTTTTTTGTGGAGGGTCATGCAGCACTGCACTGCTGCATGACCCTCCCACAAAAAAGTATGCTGCTAGTCCTGCCACTGTCCCTGCTGCTCTTGGAGCTGGCGGTTGTGGTGCTGCCCCTGCAGCAGGCGGTCGACTGGCTCTCACGGCGGGGGCAGTTCAGCTTCCCTGCCCCTCATTTCGGGAACCTCTGTCTCTGAGAGGCATCGCAGTAGAAAGTCTCACGCAGAAAGCTGGTCTCGCTGCACGCGTTACACTTCTTACTGCAGCAGCTGCTGAGGATTTAGCCTGACGTCACTGCTACTGCTCTTTCACCAGCTGGTGGACGTGCTGTCGTGCTGTTGTCACAGTACTGTCGTGTATGCTGCTGCAGCTGGCACCTCAGGCGCTGCCCTGTCCTGGCCGCCGCCGTCTCTTTGCCGGTGATTAGACCTGCGGTTGCACGCGGTGCACTCGTTGCTGCTGTTTCGTACGCGACTTGCCTCGTTGGTTTACTAGTCAGTGCTACTACACCCAGTACAAACGCCGCTTTGGCTGCTGCTGCTGCTGCTGCTCTTTCCCACCCCACATTGTTGAAACCGATCCGCTTGGCCGGCTTGTTGCTGCTGGCCCAGCTGCTGCGGCTCTAGCAATTCACGTGTGCTGTTTAGTTTTCGGCTGACCGCGCTGCTGCTTTTGGTCCAGCTTATCCATATTCACGCGTCCCATCTTTTTCTCCGTGCTAATACGCGGCGCTGACAGTTGTTGGTGCTGCAAGACTTACACGTGCCGTCCCTGCTGACGCAGGTGCCGCCTTTTTTGCTACTGCTTTGTGTAATTCACTTGCTGGTACAGCAGCCTGGATAAGTGTATGCGCTGCTGCTTTTCAGTCGGCCACATACGCAGTTAGCAATGCCTACGTGAGTGTCTTTTCTGTTGCTGTTTCATGAGCCACCCCTGCGGCCTCGTCGCACATGTGTTGCTGGATGTCGTGTGCCGATGCGCATCTTTCAAAAGGGCACGCTGTTTGCTATCTTGCTCTCTCTTGCTACCCCTTCCTCTCTCTGTGTCTCTTCACTTGGGCGGCGCAGTTGTTTTCTCTAGCAGGCTCGAGAGTTCTTAATTTCCTCGACACACATACACGAAGCAAATCCTTGCGTTTCTTCGTGCGTACACAGGTCGTTCATACGTGACGGATGGCACACGGTGTTCTTCGCCAGCAGCTGCTAGCTCGGAAATATCATGTTCAGAGTTAGCAACCCGCAGTTTGTTCACTCTCTTCACGTAGACACACGTGCAATACGTATATATATACATATATATATATATACTCGTCAGTTTGCTCGTAATTCCATTTTGCAGTGAATGCACAAAAGTATCTTCATTTACATATATATATATATGAAGATGTCTTCTCATAGACACCTATCTACACGTGTTTGTGTACATAGTGGTGGCGCGTACGCGTGTGTAGATAGAGAGAGAGGTGGACACAAGCAACGCGTACACACACAGACGTACAATATTTATATGTATGTATATAGACTTTCCTTGGTTGGGATTGAGCGGGACGTATTTACGCACGGTAGTACTGCCGTTAAATCGCCACGTATGTGCCGACATCTTGGGGCCCGTCTTCCTGTCGCTCACCGTATCCACCAATGTTGACGAATGCCAACATGTGTAACCAACATCTCTACGTTTTCGCAGACTACAATCGAGAGGATTTTTTCAATAATTTGCAGTCCCGTACATAAGCGTAGCTCTCTCGA
The DNA here is from genome assembly GCA_000727475.1 of Sarcocystis neurona. Classification (NCBI taxonomy): domain Eukaryota; phylum Apicomplexa; class Conoidasida; order Eucoccidiorida; family Sarcocystidae; genus Sarcocystis; species Sarcocystis neurona. The sequence continues at coordinate 3,393,918 of KL647297.1, forward strand.
CCTGGCAGTCCTTTTCCAGGCGCAGAGACGTACATGCCGTCCTTCCACACCAGATACAAATCCTTCAGCATCTGTGTATTTGTAGGTGAGCGTAGCGTACGCCTGTCCGCGCAGGGTCGTGTCACTTCTTCTCGCAGTCTCGCGTACTCCCACATTCACATACACATATATATGCACATATATACACAAACATATACGTATATAAATGCATATACACGCGCGTTTCTGCACTTCAACTGCTGGTAGGACACTTCAATGCAGGTGATTTTCTGTTAACGTTGGTCTCTGTCTTCGTGTGGGGGGGACAAGTCACACTCCAAGACTCTCCTCTGCTACGGTGAAGGCCTCGATGGCTCTCAGCGCATGTCTCCGCATGTGATCTGCTGCTCTTTCGCACGCTCCACTTCGCTGGTCCAACTGTCTTCTGTGCTACTCCCCTTCCCACCCACAACACACCGCTGCTGCTCTCCCGACCGCACCATGTGTGTGGCTGCCGCTGCTGGTCAGCCGAGCCAAACGTAGCCATGTTGCTGCTGCTCTTTCAGACGGACGCGTGCTGCAGCTGCTGCCGGCGTACGAGGAGGTGCTGTAGCTGCTGTTACTGCTTTTGCATGTCGCGTGCAGGTTCTCTAGTTGAGACCGGCATGAGAGTCTGCTGCTTCAGGTGTACTCCAGCTGCCTCAACTAGCCACCGGTGTACACACAAAAATCGAAGCAGCAGCAGTCCACCACTTCTTTTTCGTAATTCTAACGGTGTCGGTGTACTGCAGCTGCCTCAACTAGCCACCGGTGTACACACAAAAATCGAAGCAGCAGCAGTCCACCACGTTCTTTTTCGTAATTCTAACGGTGTCGGTGTACTGCAGCTGCCTCAACTAGCCACCGGTGTACACACAAAAATCGAAGCAGCAGCAGTCCACCACTTCTTTTTCGTAATTCTAACGGTGTCC
>KL647297.1:3395160-3415426 GCA_000727475.1 Sarcocystis neurona
AGCTGCCTCAACTTAGCCACCGGTGTACACACAAAATCGAAGCAGCAGCAGTCCACCACTTCTTTTTCGTAATTCTAACGGTGTCGGTGTACTGCAGCTGCCTCAACTAGCCACCGGTGTACACACAAAAATCGAAGCAGCAGCAGTCCACCACTTCTTTTTCGTAATTCTAACGGTGTCCTAATGCCGCTCTTGCTGCTGGGAGTGTTGCTGGGCTTGTGCTGCAGTGTCCTCTCCTGCTACCTCTCCTGTGTGTCACTCAGCTGCCCTACGGCTGCTGCTCCACAGCTCCTACATATATAGAGAGAAGTCTGAGAGTGCGGGCGCATGCCTGCTTCTTCGCTGCGTCCGGGCCACTTGCTGCCGCTTCCGTGCCTGACCCCGCTGCTTCGGCTGCTCCTGCTGCACCTCCCAGGGGGCTGGGACTTACTGCAGGGCTTTGTGCTTCTTTTTTCCTTCTATTCGAGCTGCAGAACGTCTCAAGAAGCTAGCTGCTGTGTTGCTTGGTGCGCACGCAGTCGACTCTTCATATCACCAGCAGAACTGCGGCTGTCGGTCTATCCTTATGTGCTGCGACTCCGGCCCTCGTATTTCTTTGGCTGCTCGAAGCACCTTCTCCTGCTCCTCCTTCTTCTCTTCTTCTTCTTGGACTTCCCTGCGCCCCTTTCGGCTCAGATGTCGCATAGGACGTAACACGCCGCTGCTGCGACTGCTGCTCTTCTGCTGCTACCGCCTTCGGTGCAGCTTCCTTCGACTACCCCCGCGCGCTTCACTTACATATCTACACCTCTACAGACCAGCTGCCACGGATCCCGTCCTGTCACTTCTAAGCCGGAGGTTCTCCGCAGATTTGCTGCGCTGCGCTGGACCTCGTAGACGACGCGTGCTTCTTCGCTTCCTCCCCTTGAACCGCCAGCTGGTGGTGGCGCTGCAGCAGCAGCAGCAGCACTGTTGAGAAAGTTGCGGCTGCTTGCGTGCCGAGATCAGTAGACATTGCTTCCTCTGCTCATAGACGCGCTGTGCTGGCGCATGTATCTACGACTTTCTCTCGTAAATAAGACAGAGCGCCGCTGCCGTCTCTTGCGCGCACAAACGAAGAAGTCCCTATTTCCCTTCGACTGCCACTGCTGCTGCTGCTGCGCAGACAGTGGAAGGACGTTGCCGAGGCATCCTACCCGTCGCACACAAGCGGAAGGTCACTCTCGCTCCGACGGCCAAAATACTCTTCATAAGGCAGCTGCCCGCGCTTCCCCAACCAGCTCTATCCCTCACCAGGAAAACAGTGGAGGAAATCTCGTGTCTACTGTTGATGTCCCCCAGCTGCCTACGACGATTCTTAAGGAAGAGAAAGTGTTCATCCAGAGAAGTACGCACAGAACACGTGTACCTCTCTGTAGACGAGTAGACCTCCATAAAGAGACATTTACTCCGACTGCAAAATTTCCGCATGCGCACATGTCTGTCTACAGGTACATCTCCGTCTATCCGTCTACATATATATATATATATATATATGGGAAGATTACAACGAAGATAACTCTGCCATATTTATATGTACGTGTATATCTATTTATATCTATCTATATATACATATACACGTGTATACACGGGAAGAATAGAATGAAGATAGATTTGCTTTACGTATATGCGCACGTATATCTATCTATCTATATATATATGGGGAGATCAGAATGAAGGAATATTTGCTATATGAGTATCTGTACGTATATCTATATGCACATATACGTGGAAAGACTAGAATAAAGACAGATTTGTTAGATTCAAACCTTTATGTGTGTCTGTCAATCTCCATGTATATACGCATGAAAAGATTAGAATGAAGGCACATTTGCTCTATCTATATTCATACGTACATCTACCTATCTACACGTATACGTATATGAGCTTGGGATATCTATATCTATAGGCGTGTCTATCTACCTGTCTGTCTCTCTGTAAATATATGTATGTGGGAACATTTGGCTGAGGGCAGCTTCACAAAAATTTCATGTTCGTAATGGGTTCCTCTGTGTGTTTGGTAGATATAATACACGTGAGTATCTTGCTGCTGATATATATGTGCGCTGCTGCTGTTTCTCCCCTACTGCTGGCTGCTGCTTCTCCTGCGCTGCGGCTGCTGCAGGAAGGGGCCACCGCCTGCTGTTGCTGCTCGTCCATCCGGTCATTTTCCGTATTGCCCGTCCGGCACAGAGTCTTTTTTTGCAGCGTTTTCTATTCGATTGCTTCGCAACAAAATTGACTTGTTGTTGTTGTTGCTATTCGTCTTTTTTGTTCCTTCTGCTGCACCACCCATCCCCGTCGTCCCGTTTTCTTTCCGTCGCTCCCGAAGAAGAACCCAATTCATCTTCGAGAAGACTTCACGCTGCTGTCTTCCTGCTGGCGGTGGTGTTGCTACTGGTGCACTAGCACTGCTGCGCTGCTGCTACTGTCATACTTTCCTCAGGTGCGGTAGTAGCAGCGCCCCTCTTCTATCGTCTGCTACTGCGCAGCTGCGGTAGCGCCTGGCTTCTGCTGCTGCTGTTCGTCGTCCTCCTCCTCCTCCTCGTTCTCTTCCTTTTCTTTCGTCCTCTGCCTTTCTGCTGCTGCTGCTGCTTCTGGGGCTGTTGGGCCTCGGGCTGCTGGTCCGCCTCTGCCTTCCTGCTGCAGCTGCTGCTGCAATACGTCTGCATGTGTTGGCGCTGCTTTGCTGCACTGCATTAGCGCGCTGCTGCTGCGGTCGCTCTTTGGGGGCGCGGAGAACGCAGCAGTCGCTGCTGTGGCATTTCAAACTGCACATATATATAAAGACAACATACAAATGCCACGATCACGTAAACACATATATATATATATAAAAACGCCTACACATACATATATATATATATATATAATCTAGATGAGGGTCCCTATACATGCATACATGCATATATATATATATATGTATAGCTGTGTGTTGAGCAGAAGGGTGTTGGATATGTAGGAGTAGAAAAGCAGCGCCAACACATATATGGAGGACGAATGTTGTAAGTTGAATAGACGTTTACGTTAAACGAGAGAAATAGACAGAGAGAGAAAGATGCATGCATATACATTTAAATTGACGAAATCTCCCTAACAAATCAACAAATGTATATATACATATATACCCACACCTCTGTGTCTGTCTGTCTCTGCATGCTCCATTCACAAAGTAATCCACACGCATGTATACATATATAGTTAGGTAGAAGATATATAGTCTATCCACATTCATATATAAAGTCAGGTTAGATGATATGTAGTCTATACATTTATGTATATATACATGTAAGGTCAGGTACAAGATATATAGTCCATCCATATCCATCCATATATATATATACGAAGGCAGGTTAGACGGAATATAGGTGATCTATACACTTACATACATACATCTGTATATATTGTCACGTAGAAGATAGATAATCCATCCATGTCCATATATATATACACACATGCATATATAGGCAGGCTAGATGATATATAGTCTATCCATACACAGATATATATATATATATATATGAGTGCGCAAGTGGTATACTCGCAGGTAAGTGAAAGCGTTGCGAATATTTGGGTGGAATTCATACAGAGGCTCTTTCTTATAAATATCGGCCTATCACTTTAATTTCTCTTCCATATGTAAACCTACCAATAAATGAATTTCCCTGTATATATGCAGAAGATATATTTCTTCCTCAACAGTATCTACACATGTAGAAGTCTATCTTTACACATATATATAGAACTGAACAGATACATAGGACAGGGTCTTCCTGTATGAAGCATTGCCTGAAATGATGACTTCCCTTCCATATCTATATCAGTCTGTTCATCAATCTCCATTTCTCTCTCTGGCTATAAATATATATATATATTCTCTTCCTCCCGACCTATATCTATATACGTGTAGAACTTTAACTTTTCTCTGTAGAAGACGAAGAGCTGCTAGAAAAAATCAAAGCAGAGGTAGTCATGGGGGACGGCATCCGCTTTTTATCTACATGTGTACGCACCCACACATATAGATACCTTACACATACGTATATATATATATATATATGCAGTTCTGTCCACACAGATCTATGCCTGTATAGAGATATAGATAGATGGATAGATTAACACATAAACACATATATATATACGTATTTAGAGAGGTAAACAGATATAGATATAGGTAGATTTAGATATAGGTACATACAGATTTAGACAGATACAGATATAGATAAATATAGGCACATTCAGACAGACAGAGAGATATATCCTTGTAGGCATACACGACCGGAGGCACACAGGCAACACATGCCTACGTGCATTTCCCTGTATATACTATATATATATATGCATATATATATATATGTATATTTACAGGCGTATACGGTTGAATGCATGCGCTGTGGCTTTGAGGAACTTGATTTTAGAAAAGAAAAGACCAGAGAAATAGAATATATCTGCGACAGAAAAGAAGGGTTTCGCTTGCTTCCATCTTGTAGACAAAGAAATGTACTACTAGCGCAAAGAGAAGAAATATGAACCATTTTGTCGTTATGAGAGCAGCAGTTGTACCAGCACACGTCAGAGCAGCTGCAGCAGCAAATGCAGCAGCGGCTGAGCAGGAACGTAGCACCAGCCATACGCCGACGAGCAGCAGCAGCACCGCAAATGCAGCAGCATATATAACAGCAGCAGCAGAATTCGAAGAAGCAGCAACAGCGCTGGCAGCAGCAGGAGCAGCAGTAACAGTAGCAGCCGCAGCTGGTGTGGAGCTAGAGAGCTGCGAAGTGGGAGCAACAGGATCTACAGCAACAGGAACCGAAACCCTAGCAGCAATTGCCCACTCGCTGCAGCAGCCACACCAGCAGAGCCGTAGCAGCAGCAGCAGCTGTAGCAGCAGCAGCCGTAGAAGCAGCAGCCGTAACAGCAACAGCAGCAGCCGTAGCAGCAACAGCAGCAGCCGCAGCAGCAGCAGCCGTTGCAGGAGCAACATCAGCACTGGCGTCAAGGGCGGTGGAAACAGCAAACCCTGTGTAGTATCCTTACACCTGGATAATTGTGCTGCACGAAAGGCAGCCGATGCACGTAGGCAGCAACGAGGCATCGGAAGCGTCTGCTGCGCAGCGCCCGACCGCGTCGTCTAGGGCTCCAGTGAGCCGGAACGGGGAGAGGAATGCTGATCAACAGCGGCTGAAACACCAGCAGAAGAGAAGCACAACAAGCGGCAGCAAGAGCAGCAGCACCAACAACAGCATCAGCACAAGCAACAACAGTAACCGCAGCAGGAGCAACAACAGCGACAGCAGCAACTGCATCAACATCAGCAGCAGCAACAGGAGAAGCAGCAGCAGCAAAAGGAGACGCAGCAGCAGCAAAAGGAGACGCAGCAGCAACAGCAGCAGCAGCAGCAACGGGGAAAGCAGCAACGGCAAAAGCAGCAGCAGCAACAGCTCCTTGCAGAAAATATATACATATACGATGCTGTATACGTGGATGTGTCTCTACATCTAAAGACACGTGTATATACATATACACATATATATGTATATATGTATATTGTAATCTAAAGAGACGTGTATGCAGATATGTGTATACTGCAGTACAGCTGCAAGTCTCTGACGTGCCTGTCCATGCTTGGCGAATTCCCGAAGAACAAGGCCCTGAGCAATTCTGCTGTTGAAGAAGGGACTCCACGTGCAGGACGTGATGCAGCCAATAGGCCGTCGGTGAGGATTCGAATAGATAATACAGCCCTCATGTGGAAAATAATGATCGGATGCTGCTGCTGTTGCTGCTGCTGCTGTTGTTGCTGCTGTTGCTGCCGCCCCTCCGGTGCATTCGTCTCTCTCGCTGGACCCTATTCCTCCTCCTGCTGTTCTCCCTGCGCCTGCTGCTGCTGTCGCAGCTGCTGTTGCTGCTCTTGCTGTTGCTGCTGCCGTTGCTGCTGCCGTTGCTGCCGCTGCTGCGTCTCTTGCATAAGCTTCAGGGCCGGTGCGCCTACGGTGTGGCCTCACTGCAACAGCAGTCACCTGCTGCATGTACCGGCTGGCACTGCTGCTGCAGTTCACAGCAGAATACCGTCCCCTGCCTCCTCGCATAACTAGGCCAGGACCTTTTCCACGTGCGTCCGCTGTCGTTTCTTTGCCTGCTGCTGCTGCTCCAGCTTCTTCTCTTCCTGCTGGCGTCCCTTCTCCTTCTCCCGTTGCCGCTGCACTTCCTTTTCCTGCGTCGGATGCACCTGCTGCTGCTGTTCCTCCTGTTCCTGCTTCTTCTGGGCCTGCTCTTCTTGCTGCTGCCTCCCGTCCTGCTAGTACGTTTCGAACTGTGGGAAGGGTTGCCTTGTTATTTAATTCGCCTGCATGTGCTACTGACGCAGGTTCACCGTCGTCTTTTACCACCTCGCAGCCTTCACGCCTGCGCTGCTCCTGCTTCCTCTTCGCCACCGCTCTCTGCTGTCGCTGCTCCTGCTCCTGCTGCTGCTCCCTCCGGGGATGCTGCTGCTGTTGCTGCTGCTGCTGCACCCGCCCTCGTAGCTGCTGCTGCTGCTGCAGCTGCTGCTGGCGCTGCTGCTGCTGCTGTTGCCAGAGTTTGACAGCAGCAAGTCTTTGACGAGAGCCCAGGACAATTCCTACGCGCTGCACCTTACTTCCTGCTGCTACATGCCGCTGCACTGCAGCATAAGACAGCAGTAGCCTCCGTCGCACTTTATATAGCGACAAGAGACAGCAGAGAGACGCGTGCGCGACCGTGTGCTGCGTCTGTATGTCTACACCCATGATGGGGAGCCCTGCTTCCATTCGAAGCATATTCAACGCGTGAAGTGTGCCTACAGCAGCAGGAAGACGACCAAGTGAAGAGGCGGGAAGTGAAGAAGAGGAAGAAAAGGAAGAAGGAGAATCAGAAGAAGACGTGAAGAGCGAAGAGGAAGATGCAGGCGAGGAACAGGAGGATGGGAAGGCAGCAGCTGCCGCGTCAGCGGGAAGGGCGCTAGGCGAGGAGGCAACAGCAACAGCAGGTGAAGGAGAGGCGGCAGCTGCAGCGGCAGCTGAAGGAAGGGCAGCAGCAGCGGAACCACGAACGGACGGAGAACCAGCAGCTGCGGCGGCAGCGGGAAACGAATAGGGCGCAGCAGGAGCAACAGGAGCAGCAGCGGAAGAACACGCTGCAGCAGGAGCCACAGCAGGAGCGGAAGGTGACACTGCAACAGGAGCAGCAACAGCAGCTGCAGTGGAAGGAGACGCTGCAGCAGGAGTGGCAGCGGCAAAGACGTTTGTCGTCTTCAAGTCCCTTTGGAGCGCGGCGCTTCGCTCACGTGGGTTGCCTCCTGTCGAAATGCTGCTGCTACGCATCCGGCTGCTGCTGTACGTGTGGGGTCTGCCGCACGCAGTTGCTGACGGACGTCTACATGAAAGACTATTAGCTGTTTGACGCAGAACAGAAAGGTCTGCTACGTCCTGCATTTGCTCCTGCTGTTTCTGTTTCTGCTGTCGCTCCTGGTGCGGAGTCCCGTCGTCTCCTCCTTCGTCGGAGGACTCATGTGCAGAGGAAGAAAAGCGGTCCTTCTGTGTCACTCCCTTCTCGGAAAAACTGCATGCGTTCGTGTCTCCGTCCACGAGACTGCTGCTGGTGCAAGTAACGCCTTCCCCGTCGCTCAAGCAGCTTCTGCTGCCCCTCCTGCTGCAACTGCTGTCTTGAGTATGGCTACTGATACTGCTGTTCATCTTCTTCCTACTGCAGTTGCTGCTGCTCTTCGTGCTGCTGCTCCTGGTGATGCTGTTCCTGCTGCCGCTGTTGCTGTTGTCGCTGCCGCTGCTGTCGCTACTGCCCCTGCTGTCGCTACTGCTGCTGCTGGTAGTCATGTTGCGGTCGTTGTCGCTGCTGCTGCTCCTGCTGCTGTCACTGCTGCTGCTGCTTCTTGCTGTGCTGCTGTCACTGCTGCTGCTGCTTGCTGTGCTGCTGTTGCTGTCGCTGCTGCTGGTGCTGTTCGTCACGTTTCTGCTGTTGTCGCTGCTGCTGACGCTTCTTTTTCTTCCTTCTCCTTCTTTTCTGTGGTAGCTGCAGTTCGACGGAAGGGGACAACATCTGACAGCGTCCTCCTTTGGGTGTCTGGGCAGCAGGAGTCTGCAGCAGCACGGCACCACGTTCGCAAGCAAACACCACAGCAGCAGCAGCATCAAGCAACAAGACAAGAAGAACAGCAAGAACAAGGAGAAGGGCACGAAGACGACGGAAAGACAGACGAAGGCGAAGACGAAGAAGAAGAAGAAATCCCCCTCTTTCCTGGGCAGAGACGCATTAAAAGACACAGAGCCGCTAGCCGAAGAAGAGGAGAGGAGACCGGCAGAAAGGCCCGGGTCACGAGAAAGAGACAGAGATATACCCCCTTCTTCCGGGCCCTTTTTCTAGAGATATACTCCGTTCTTTCTGGCCCTTCTCTAGAGATCTACTCCGTTCTTCCGGGCCCCTAGGAGTTGCAGCAGGACTTCAAGTAGGAGCAGCAAACTCCTCTGTTCGCCGTGGGAGTCACAGGAGTCGTCGAGGAGTACGAACACGAGCAGTTGTCCCAGGAGGAGCAGCAGCAGCAACAGGAGGGGCAGGAAGTATGAAGCACTCGTCCTTGTCGGTGTCTAGCAGTGTTGTAGTCGTTGTCTTCTAGTAGGAATAGCAAGAGTAGTAGGAGCGCTAGTCCTCCAGCAGCAGCAGTAGTGCTAGTAAGCTGAGCTCCCTAGAAGTAGTAGTACCTTTCCCAGGAGTGCTAATTGAAGGAAAAGCAGCAGTAGAGGTAATAGTACTCTCCCAGGAGAAGTAATACTACTAGTAGCAGCAGTAGTAAGACGAGAGCAAGAAGCAGTCCCATATACCAGGAGTAGGAGGGGATGAAGTAGTCTCATCTACTCGGAGTTGCTGTTGTCTACGAGTAGCAGGAAACGTATCAGAAGCAGCAGTAGCAGCAGTCGTAGGAAGCGCGGGAGTCGCACACGCGGGCAGTAGTAGAAGTGGAAGTTGTCTACGCCTCGTCATACGAGTCGTAGTAATCGCAGGACCACGAACTCTCTGCGAAAAGCAGGAGTCGTCGTAATACAGAGGAGCCGTCATAATATACTACCATGCGTTGTAGCAGCAGCAGTGCCACGAGTACTGCAAGTCGTACGAAAAGCAGGAGTACTACAGCAGCAGAGTGTATATATATCTCTACACGAGAAGGTGGAGGAGGGAAAGCAGGCAGCAACATCGACAGCAGTAGTAGTAGTAGTGAGCAGCAATGATATATAACTGTCTGTATAGGAGAACAAACAGTAGTAGTGCGAGTCATCGTCGTCGTCGTAGTAGCAGTAGTATTAGTATTAGTACGAGTCGTCTACGAAGATAGATGTACTACATAAGCAGCAGTATATCTGTATGGGAGGAGGAGAAGCAGTAGTAGGGCGAGCCGCACGAGTAGAAGTACTCGACCAGCAGTGGCATGCGTATAAGAGAAGAAGCAGCACTAATACAAGTCGTAGTGAGGGCAGTGGTAGCAGCACTACAGGAGCAGCAATGGCATATATGTCTGTGTAGGAGGACAAGGAGTCCTAGTAGTAGCACTACCAGTAGCAGTAGTAGTAGTAGTAGTACAGGTTGTATACGAGTAGCAGGGGTAGGCGTATTAAAGGGGCAGAATATAAGTCTAGAGGGACAAGGAAAACAAGAAGTAATCTCCTCGTTGCAGCGGAGAGCATCTGCACCGTCTGGTTGACCGGCTGCCTTCTGCAGCGTGTGGCTGCCCGGCTTCCTGCCTTCTGCAGCATGTGGCTGCCCGGCTGCCTGCCTTCTGCAGCGTCTGGCTGCCCGGCTGCCTTCTCTTGGCGATAGACGTCTCTCTCTCCGTCTCTCGCTGCCCCTACCCCTTTGCTTACATACGAGTCCATATAAAGACGTGACGACTGCAGCAGTTTTGAGAATGGCTGACCACACTTGTCCACAAAAAGGGGAGAAAGTGAATAGAACCTTGCTGTTTATGTCCCACACATACACACACATATAGGTGACTCTCAGCAGAGAATCCTATATTATGTGAAGAAGTAGTAGTAGGGGGACTCTCCTCGAGATGCGTACAGATACACATATATATATATATATATTTTTACACGTGTGCTCTTGGGCAGGCAGACCGAGACATTCAGGGATGACGCAGACGCTTCTCTCATATAGAAGAAAAAACTGCGCTACTCCCACGTATTAACTACACAGGTGGATATATGAGCAAGCATGCACGAAGGCAGGGACACGCCGCGAACAACACAGAAGTCTAGACACAAGTACCCAAAGAGAAAAGAGAGAAAGGAAAAAAACCACCTGCTGCTCTAAACTTCCTTCTCTCTGCTGCTCTCGCATATATATATATATACATATATATGAATTTGTATGTAAAGGCACACAAATAGATAGACGCATGCGTGTACGCACACATGCGTACGCCACCCTACATATATACATATTTGTATATAGTCGTGAACGTAATATGTATGCGAGTGTGTGTGTTGAAGGATTTTTACCGGAGAAATGAAAGAGCAGCAGCAGTTGAGTCGAAGCAAAATTCGACACCGTCCTCTCCCGTCATACCGGCTCGTACACAGGGGACAACCCAGCGTCTGCAAGGGGAGGAGCACGAGCAGCAGGAAGGCGCCGGGAATGCGGTGGGATAGCGCACGCTACAGCAGCAGCAGGAGCAGCCGCAAAAGCAGCAGCACCAGAGGCGCTACGCGTCCCAGAAGCGGACGCCCTCCCAGGAGCACAAGCAGCAGCCGCAACAGCAACAGGAACTGCAGCAGCTGGACGAGCAGGAACAGCAGCAGCAGAAGCTGTCACAGCAACAAGAGCAGCCACTGCAGCAAAAGGAGCAACAGCAGCAGGAGAAGCAAGAGCAGTCACAGCAGCAAGAGCAGCCACTGCAGCACGAGGAGCAAGAACAGCAGGAGCAGCAAGAGCAGTCATTGCAGCAGGAGGAGTAAGAGCAGCAGGCGCAGGAACAGCAGCAACACCAGGAGGAGCACCCACAGCTGCAAGAGCAGCAACGACCACTGCACCACAAAAAGGCGCACACGCAAACAGCAGCAGTGGCTACAGCAGCAGTCCAAGTGGAACATCCGCAGATGCGCCCAGTAGCAAGGTTCGAGTGTGTGGCAATTAAAGGGCAGCTGCCGCAGTAGCAGGAACAGTAGCTAGGGCAAAGGAGGATGAGTGCCACAGCCCCAGGAGAAGCCGTTGCGGATGCGTCATCAGCAGAAGCAGCAGAGCAGCAGACGAAGAGCAGCTGCAGAGTCCCCAGCAGTAGCAGGCGGGACAGCAGCAGACGGAGCAGCAGCAGCAGCAGCAAAAGGAGCAGTAATGTGGATTTCTGTTTCTGGCTGAACTTCCCCACCTTGGCGGCTGTCGTGCTGCAGCTCCAGCAGAAGGAGAATCAGCAGCAGGAGCAGATACCGTCATTTCGAGTTCAAACGCAGACATGTAGGGCAGGGACAGCAACTGCTCCGCACGCATTGGCTTTCCCCACGCGCTTCGCAACTGCAACACCACCCTCTCCTTCCTGCCGCTACTGCGACTGTCGATGCTGTCGCCTCTGCTGCTGCTCTCCTTGCCGTTGTTGCTGTCTTTGCTGCTGCTCCTGCCGCTGCCGTCGCTGCTGTGGCTGCTGTCGCTGCTGCGCCTGCTGCAGCTGCTGTCGTCCCTGAGTGCCGTCTACAACAGCAGCAGCAACACACAAACCCACCGTTGCTCAAATAGAGGCGGGACTGCATATACAGAAAGGTATGTATGTACGCACCAGCACGAGCGTAAATATATATCTCCCCACATATACATATGTGTGTACTGGGCGAGCCGCGTGAGAGCCTGCGCTGTGTTTTTGTACCTACACAGGCTAGCCAATATCCACCTGACTTCATAGGTGTAACCTAGATACAGGCGGAAGAAAAAATACTCTTTTAAGGAAATAAAAGTCATACAGTCATGCGTCACCTGTAGGAATGCCTACGTGCATGCGGATGGAAGTGACAGCGTCGACAAAAAAGTGGGCCGCCGAGGCAGAGGCGCACCTGCGCGCAGCGTCACGCCGCGTGCTAATCCGTCACAGCGGGAGCAAACAAGTGCAGTGGGTGAGAGCCCCTAGAGCAGCAGCTAGGTAGCGGGAGCAGCAACAAGGCAGCAGGAGCAGGAAGGCAGCAGCGAGAAGCAGCAAGGCAGCAGACGCAGCAGCAGCAAGTCAGCAGTAGTAGCAGCAAGGGAGCAGCAGCAGCAGCAGCAAAGCAGCAGGAGCAGGAGCAGCACGGCAGCAGCAGCAGCGGCACGGGAAGAGCAGGAGCAGCAAGGCAGCAGAAGCAGCAGCACGGGAAGAGCAGCAGCAGCAGCAAGGCAGCAGCAGCAGCGAGGCAGCAGCAGCAGCAGCGAGGCAGCAGCAGCAGCAGCGAGGCAGCAGCAGCAGCAGCGAAGCAGCAGCAGGAAGGCAACAGGAGCAGCAGCGGGATCCTTGGGAGGCGCGTGCGCGCACCAATGGAAGCCGCAGGTAGTGGTGCGGCGAAGCGGTGCAGCAACGTTCGCGCGCAGCTGCAGCAGTAGTACAAGCGGAGGGAGGAGGGGCAGCTGCAGTAGCAGCAGAGAATAGCGGGGAGGCGAGAAGCCAGAAAGGTGCAGAGATGGCAAAGTTGAAGGGCAGAAAAAAGACAGTGAACTGTGGAGAAGATCACAGAAAGTATGAAGAAGAAGAGGAAGAGAAATAGGAGAGGAAGAAGAGGTAGAAGAGAAGGAAGAAGAAGGTAAAAGAATTACCGAGTGATCTGAGCTCCTTGTGGTGATAATTCGATGTAGCAGTGTAGGAAGGGAAAGCGGCCCCTGCAGGGAGATGACGCTCGCATGCGGTGGAGCTGCAGAGAGATGCACGTCCAGCCCTCCCTGTCTGCAGACGAGCAGCACCAGCAGCAAAGAGAAAGAAGAGCAGCAGCAGTAGCAGCAAAGAGAATGAAGAGCAGCAGCAGCAAGGAGAAGGACGAGCAGCAGCAGCAGCAAAGAGAAAGAAGACCAGCAGCACTAGTAGTAGGGGAGAGAAGCACGAGCAGCAGCAGCAAAGAGAACGAAGACCAGCAGCAGCAGCAAAGAGAAGGAAGAGCAGCAGCAGCAGCAAAGAGAAGGAAGAGCAGCAGCAGCAGGTGGAAAGAGAAAGACGAGCAGCAGCAGCAGCAAGAGCACCGAGGAGAGAGGGGGAGACGAAAGTGCGTCGGAGAAGAATAAGAAGATAAGGAAAAGAGAAACATGACCCCAACAAACGTATTTATATCTGTCTTCAATATATACATATAACACATATGTCGCGCCACAGCAATATACCCAAGAAATCTCTAACAGCGGCACAAATATGGAGAGAGAAAGTGTCCCAAGAACTAACAAGAAGATGTCTACATACACACAAATACACATCAACATATTAATACGTATGTGTGTATGCTTTTACGTTCTCATATAGATGTGCATAAATAAAAACACACATATACGTATATAGAGACAGGGTCACACATACACATCCGTATGTATACACATGCATATGTACATATATATATATATTTGTATGTATATGAAGATGCCGGAACTACGTGTCATATGAAATGAACACGACGTGGCTACTGTGGAAAGACGCACAGAGGTTTTACCGGAGGTGGATGGTCCATCCATCAACTGCCCAGTTATACCTACACACATCTCCATATTCATTTACACACGTTCATTTACATACATATCTATACAGAGAAAGAGAAAGAGCAAAAGAGACACACAGAAAGAAACAACGAGTATATATATATGTAGATACAGATATATACATATATGTACAGATAGATATAGATAGAGATACATGAGTTATGTTTGCATGTGTACCAGCATATTCTTCATTACATATATATATATATATATATAAATACTATAAAAATATATATATATATATATGTGATGAAGTATAGTGGGCGATACACATACCCCTAGGTAGATAAATATATAAATATACGTGTGCACATGAATATATATATATACATATATATGTACAGATCACTCTTTCATTCTCTCTATATATAGATACTTATAGATAGATGTGTATGTATACGTGATGAAGTAGACGCGGGTATACACATTCGTGGGTAGATAAATACATTAAAATACATGTAAATATATATATATATATATATGTATACGGATCTCTCTCTCCCTGCCTATACATATATATATATGTATTAGACATGTTGCCATATGCACATACGAATGCTTAGAAAATTATACGTGTTCCATCCGTTCACGCACACATACACATATACATCAATTACATACCTATACATTTTATATATATAAGGTATAACACATATATGTATATATAGTTTATGGAGTGCGTGACACGTACCTGCAGTAGTTAAGAAAATGAGAAACATATTCGAAAGTATGTGCAGGGGCAGCACCAGAAGTCCACAGATAAAACGTGTCTCTACATTTTGCTGCGTAGCAATCTTCTAGGATGAGTCCTCGAGAATCAAGAAGCAGGGCGTACTGCACGTCCCCCACCTACAAAACAAGGGAAAGAAAAAGTTTAGCAGAAGTAACAGCAGGAACGTCAGCAGCAGGTCCTAGTTGCTATTGGACGAGACAGGAGCAGCTGGTGTGGCACTGGACTGCAACAGCAACAGGAGAAGAAGAAGAGAGTTGCAGCAGCAGCAGCAGCAAGCGGCCGTGGACGGCAAGCAGGAGAGCAGCAAAAGAAGTGGAGGTTGAGGAGGAGGAGGAGGAGGGGGAAAAGCAGCCGCACCAGGAGGAGGAGGCAGCAGCCGTCTAGAAAGCAGCAGTGGCATATACATCAACAATAACGGCACGTACGATAAGAGAAGCTGCACCCGCAGCAATTGGCAACACCTACCAACAAACAAAAGAGCAGCAGCAGCAGATGCAGCAGTAACACCGGATGGCGGAACAGCAGGGTAATAGTGGCAGCGCGCATTTGATAAGAGGCAACCACCTTCCACCAACTCACAGCGGCAACAAGAATCGGCAGCAGTGGCGTCCCACCACCAGCAGCAGCAGTCGCAGCAGCAGTAGCGTGCCACCAGCCGCAGCAGCAGTAGCAGCAGCAGTGGTGTCCCACCAGCCGCAGCAGCAGCAGCAGCAGTAGTGCCCCACAGCCGCAGCAGCAGGAGCAGCAGCAGCAGCAACTCATGGGAGTCCTTGTAGCAGCAGTAACGCGAAAGTGAATCATCAGCAGCAACAAGGCCGCCACGTCCGAGTAGCGCAGCAGCAGCAGCAGCAGAAAAAGAAGAAATGCACTGCGCGGCAGCAGAGGAGAAAGAGGAGCCCGGAACAGCTAGATCCGCGAGGCCCCAGAAATGCGATTGCGAACGTCCGAAGAAGGAAGCATCACCGCAGCAGCAGGAAAGCCAGAAGATGGGAGGACAGCAGCACAAAAGAAGAAGAGATACAGGAGAACGCCGAAGTCGACGAATGGAGACCCTGCAACAGAGACAAGATGCATCACATAGTGGATTTGATATGATTTATCGATAGATCTCCTATTTCTCCTTTAACGAACAAAAATGTAAGTCGAGAATGAATTTCCGGTGAGACAATTCAAATATTCAATGGCAGAAACAAACACCTAGTCGTACATCCATGTACAGGTACAAGAAACTACTTCTCCCCCTCTCAATCTATATACACATACGTATATATACGCGTACATGTACACACTAGAGACTATCTCTTTCTCTCTATACATATGTATATATATATGTATATAAATACACATACATATATATGTATGTGTACACACTACAGACTATCTCTCTCTCTCTCTCTATATATATATATGTATACATATATACACATGTATGTGCATACCTATATATACATGCACGTACATGTATATAGATATGGATAGGCGTACACACAAGAGACCAAAAACACATATATATACCTCTCTCTCTGTGTATATGTATACATATATATATACACACATGTATGTATATATATATGAATGCGTGTGGGCATTCTCTCTTTTAATAGAGAGAGAAAAGATTCTAGAAAGTGAAAGCGGACTTTTTCAATATCGAGTTGTATTTATATAGATATAAATATATATATGTATATGTGTAGATAGGGAGACAAAGAAAGAAAGGAGGTCGACGCTAAGAAATATGGATAAATTATCATACAAAAAGAACACATGCAAACCTTTATACACGTAGACACACACTCAAATTCAACAGGCAAGACATATACATATATATATATATATATATACACTCATATATTTATATACGCGATTGCAAATTTACATATATATATATATATATTTATACGTATGTGAATATACCTATACATATATGGATACACGTGATTTCTCATTTATACATATATATATATGTATATATTTATCTGTGCCTAAATATCCATATATATATATATATATATACACTTGTATTGTTCACTTACAGATGTATATATACATATATGTACATGTATATACAGATATTTATACGTATGCGAATACGGCTATATATATATATATTTGATTTTCCATATATATATATATATTTATCTGTATGTAAACATGCACATGTGTGTTTATATATGTACAGATCCGCATATGTACTGTAAGGTGCGCAGTGTTATAATGAGGGAAGACTTTACGTAATAATAGTGAAATTCACAAGCCCACTTCCATACAAATATATATATATATATGTATATATATATTCATTCATATATATATATATATGAGATTACGTCCGTAGATATATGAGAGACGCCTTTTGTATAGATATGTGTGTAAATGGCAGGAGAGTCAATAGTCAACATGGCCCTCAAAAGAAGGAAATCGAAGAAGATTTTGCTAGTGGGAGATAAAGACAGGAACAGAGCTGCGGAGAAGATCAAATAGAAAAGAAATATTAAATTCTTCTAAAAGAATACTTTGAATACACGAGAATTTATAAACACAGAGCGAAGAATGAGTGAAACATAGAGAGAGACACACACACACAGAGAGAGAGACAAACGTATGCAGTTATCTTGTTGGTAGTGGACCTGTGTGCCTCTCTCTCTCTCTCTATATATATACATGGGAGGACCGGGGTATATACGAGACGGCTTAACAGAAATCCTTCGTAGTAGTAAGTGAGAAAAATTCACAGAGAAAGACACCAAGACAAAAAGAGTGCGTCGATAAATACAATATATATATATATATATGTATAGACATGAATCTAGTCACTTAATGCTAAACTTATACATATATATTCATAAGTACTATTGAATATATGTCTAGACCCGAATCTATTTACTTACTCCTACATATATACATATATATGTGTGTGCATCTACATGCCTACATATAAACATATGTGCGTATAGACGTACACCTACTTACTTGTTGTTGACTATATATATATATACAAACAGGGTGTATTTTTATCAATTGTTTAACATAGATATATATATGTATATATGTATAAGTGTAAATCTACTCTGACTATATATATATGTACATCTAGGCGTACATTTATCTGCTGTTCAATATATATACATATATATATGTATATGTATATAGATGTATACCTACTTATTTATTGTCGAATATATATATATGTACATGTGCACGTGAGTGTACACTCATTTATTCTTGATATATATATATATATATAGGTATAGACGTGTGAAAATATATATATATAGGTATAGACGTATGTGTACGTACTTACCGTTGAATATATATGTATATACACACGTATATACATATGTATGCGCTGCTGAATCTACATACATATATGCATGTATTTACATATGTGAATGAATGTAGATACACGGGAAATCGCATTGTGGGGCCTATCCGCAATATTTGACAGCAGTATACTGCTGAAGAGGGGAAGTTTATGTTAAGTATATGAAGACTAAACACTTTGTGGAGAATATAGAAAGTGGCAGGTTTAAGAGAAAGCATAAATGAGAGAGAAAGACAAAAGTATACAGGTATGTCCATACATGTATATAAATGTACTGAGGAAAAAAACGTATTTTCCTTGCCTTCATCGCCCTCTCCACGTCGCATGTGAGCAACATGTCCATCACAGAGAGTCGATCTTCCCCAGAAATCTTCCACAGGCGACGAAAGGAAACATCAAAAACAGCGCAGGACTCACGAGCCGCTTTATACGCGTGCAGACTTCCCCTGCAAGCCCAAACAGCCCCAGCAGCATCACCCAAAAAAACAAGCAGCAGCAGCATCGGCAGCAGCAGCAGCAAAAAAGCAAGACACCCGGTCCTAGCGGTCTCGGCAGCAGAATAGACGCAAACGTAGAAGCAGCAAGAAGAGCAGCAGCAGCCGCAGCAGCAGCAGCATTTCCAGCAACAAGAGAAAAACAATAGCAGCAGAAAAACCACCAACATCAGAGGTAGCTGCTCCAGGAGAAGCAACAACAGGAGCAGCAGCAACAGCAGGAGCAGGAGTAGGAGCAGCAGCAGCAACAGCAGCGGGAGCAGGAGCAGCAACAGCAGCAGGAGCAGGAGTAGGAGTAGCAGGAGCAGCAAGAGCAGCAGCAGGAGCAGCAAGAGCAGCAGCAACAACAGCAGGAGCAGCAACAGCAGGAGCGGCAGTAGCAAGAGCAGCATCCATCGCCACACCAGGTGCAATAGCAGCAGCGGCAACAAAAAACAAAAGTCGCGGGTGTCACCTACGGAGAGGCACGCAGAGATGGAGGACCAGATAAAGGGAGAGCACAACAGATCAAAG
The DNA here is from genome assembly GCA_000727475.1 of Sarcocystis neurona. Classification (NCBI taxonomy): domain Eukaryota; phylum Apicomplexa; class Conoidasida; order Eucoccidiorida; family Sarcocystidae; genus Sarcocystis; species Sarcocystis neurona. The sequence continues at coordinate 3,413,957 of KL647297.1, forward strand.
GAGAGAGAAGCCACAGAGAAAGGGAAAGAAAGGAAGAACGAGACGCACGCATGTAGACAAATAGATAGATATATACGTCGAAGGTATAGTCACGTAAAGACTCTCGCGCATATGTGTAGACAAGCAGCTCCGCATGCAGCCACACACGGGGGCACGAAGGAACAATATAGAGAGGAAAAGGATTTGTGTATTTATTTGAATAGGCCAAGCGGCAGAAAGTGACATTCGTGTAGAGAGTTAATGACAGGAAATAAAATTCCCTTCTTCGGCAACAGAAAGGAGAGAACGATATATGAAGAGCGGAATGCTGGCAAGCAGGCGCACACCTGCAAAAGCTACACTCACTTACCTATATAAATGTCCATACATTTATATACAGACACGTGCACATATATAGAAATACACGTACATACAAGTGGATATATATACATACAGGTTTATACAACTATATATACGTATATATACATATATATTGACATGAGCAAAGGGGAAGTATGTATGCATATAGAGAGAGAGAGAGAGTCACACACCTATGTAGATGTCTATATATAGAGGCAAGTGTACACATATATATATGCACCTACATACAAATGTATATATATCCATACGTTTATACAGACATATATATGTATATGTATCTCTCTCTCTCTCTATATATATATATATATACTGAGGTGAACAGAGAGGCATATATGTATGCACGTATGTGTGTATATATATATAAAGTGAGACTCACACACGTATGTAGACGTCCATGTATTTATATATAGACGTGTGTGCATATATATATATATATATTTACATGAGAAAAAGGTGTACATATATACACATATGTATATAGACATAAGCCGAGACTCACACACGTACATAGATGTCTACGTATTATATATATAGACATGTATACATACACACACATATATATATGCACGTATATAGAAGTGTGTGTATATACGTTTATACAAATATGTATACATATATATTAACATATACAAAGAGGTATATTCATATATATATATGAAGTGACACACATATGTATGTCGATATGATGCACGTGAACAGTTATATTGTTGCTGTAGCGGTATAAAGGCAGAAGTATAACATCCACCTACACATCTATAAATATATACATATATACATATGGACAGTACACACCAACATTCACATATATATAGATAGAGATAAAGGCACTTACATCAAAGTAGAGATATATGAGGAGAAGAAGAGCCTTCACCATCGTTTCCTCTATTCATACGTTGGCTTTCTAGTACTTCCCCCTTTTCCTGTCTGTGTGCCTCTGTCTCTCTCCCTCTCTCTCTCCCTGTCTCCCTCTGTCCTTCCCTGTCCCCCTCCCTGTCCCCCTCCCTGTCTCCCTCTCTGTCTCCCTCCCTGTCTCCCTGTCTCTCTCCCCGTCTCTCTCCCCGTCTGTCCCTGTCCCCCTCTGTCCTTTCCTGTCCCCTCCTGTCTCTCTCT
>KL647297.1:3415824-3541259 GCA_000727475.1 Sarcocystis neurona
GTCCCTGTCCCCTCCTCGTCCTTCCTGTCCCCTCCCTCGTCTCTCTCTCTCTCCCTGTCCCCCTCCCTCGTCTCCCCGTCCTCTCCCCCTCCCCGTCCCCCTCTCTGTCTCCCTCCCTGTCTCCCTGTCTCTCCCTGTTTCTCTTCTCGAGGAACTTCCCTTTTCAGAAACGTACCTAAATGTTTGTAGAGGCAGCAGACATTCGTTGAAGTAATCGAAATGAGAGACCCCAAGACTTCTCCAGAAGTTTACAAGAGATTCGTTTCTCTTTGCTTGACGCATTTGATAAAATATGTCGTCCATCGAATTCATTTGAGTCTCATCATCTACAAACAAATCTTCTTCTTCTCCTTTCGCTTCTCCAAGTTCCCCTCTTCCTGCTACTCCTTTTCTCTCTTCTTCACCTCGTCTTTCTTTCTCTTTGATCTCCTCTTCTTCTTTATCATCTTCTCTCCATCCTTTCTCTTCTTCTTCTTCTCCCCTTTTGTGTGCCTCCTGAATAGCCACAAAAAAGGAACGCCGAGGGACTGCTTGTCCTGCTGCGTCCTCCTCCTGCTGCTGCTGTGGCTGCTCCTGCTGCTCCTCCTCCCAACGCGCCTCTTGACAACCTTTCGACGCTTCCTTCTCCTCCTCCTTCTCCGTCTCCTGCTGCTGCTGTCCCTCGCGCTGCTGCTGCTTCTGCTGCTGCTGCAGAGGAAGACGAATGGGAGTCGCTGCGGCTCTAAGTCGCTGCTGCCGCTCCTCTTCTCCCCACACAGACCGCGGCTCCCGTCTCCCCTCCTGCTGCACCCGGATCCCGCGTTTTTCTTGCATTTGCTGCTGCTGCTGTCGGATGTGTGGGGCTTTCACTACTCCTGCAAGGTGCGCTGCTTCTTGATGAAAGAGAAATTCTCGCTGTCTTCTAGCGACCACCGCTGCTGCTTCTGTTGCTGCAGCACCCGCAGAAAAATCCCCTGCTTCTCCATGGCTGTCGCCCATCTCCTCGTCCTCCTTATCTGCTGCTACTGCAGCTGCTGCTCTCTCTCTCTTTCCCAACAAGTAATCTAGCCTTTCCATGCTGCTGTTGCTGCTGTCTTCGTAAGAGGAGAAGCACGTGGAGGAGCCGGAAGCAGCAGCAGCAGCAGAGTCGACGACACCAGGAGCAGGAGCAGAACCGAAGACACCAGCACCAGCAGCAGCAGCCGCAGAATAAGAAGCAGCAGCAGTAACAGCAAAAGGTGGATGAGGTTTTCCAGGCGAACTCCTCGCAGCAGCAGCAGCACTGCTGTGGCACGTCTGTCCAGCACGAGAGGCAGCAGGAATATCAGCAGCAGCAGAGAACGAGGAAAGGAACGATGGTGAAAAAGAAGAAGGCGGTGCGTCTCTTGCTGCTACTCCTCCCACTTCTGCTCCTGTTTGTGCGACTCCTGACCCTGCCGTTGCTATATGTGCTGCTCTTGCTTCCGCTGCTGCTGTTGTTCCTCCTCCTCCTTGCCGGACTGCTCTTGCTTCGGCTGCTGCTGCTGCCCTTGCTGCTGCCGCCCTTGCTGCTGCTGCTCTTGTGTTTAAATCAGGGAAATTCTCATTCGTTCGCCTTCGCGAATACAGCTCACAAACAAGTCGATCACGCATGCGAGCATTAGCAGCAGCAACTACCACAGCAGGAGCTGCTGCTGCTGCTCTTGAATCTGCCGCAGTGGTTTCTGCTGCTGCTGCTGCTGCAAGACGACCAGAATCTGCTGCATCTTCATGTAGACGGTCAGGGGAGGTATCCCTTTGACGCTGCTTCTGACTCAGCAGCTCCTGCTGCTGCGTTTCCTGTCGTCTTCTCCAACGAGAAGACTGCCGCCTGAACAGCTGCTGCTCCTGCTCACCGTCCTGCTGCAGCTGCCCACTGGTGTCTTGCTGTTGCTCCTCCTCCTCCTCCTCCTCCCCCTGCTCCTGATCCTGCTGCTGATGCATCCGCTGCTGCTCCTTCTCTTTGTTATCCTGTTGCTGCCCCTCGATCTGTTGCTGCTGCTGCTGCACAGTGCATTGCTTCTGTGGACTATTCTGGTGCCGCCTTTGGATTTGTAGCTGCTGCTGCCGAGGAATGCGTGGCTGCTGCTGCTGCTGCCGCCGCGGCTCTTCGCTGCCGACCCGCTTCTGTTGCTGCAGTTGAAGGCGTTGCTGCTGCTGCCGCAGCTCACGAAGGGTGCGTTGCTGCAGCGCATGCAGCAGGGGATCCACTTCTGTATCTCTTGCAATTGCTGCAGCATTTGAAGCAGCGGTCGCAGCGGCAGAAGAGTCACTTACAATGCTTAGCGGGTCTGCTGCTATTGGTGCTGGAGCAGGCAACGTCGCAGCAACAGCAGCAGCGCCAGCGCCCGTGACAGGGAGAAGAGAAGAGACACCAGCAGGTGCCGGATGAGAAAAGCAAGCAGTGGCAGCAGGAGGACTTCCAGGAGCAGCAACATTGACAGCAGCAGCAGGAGAATTCGCAGCAGCAGCGGCAGCTGACTGCACAGCAGAGGGGCACGAAGGAGAAAGGCGAAATTGCACGAGAGGTGAGGACGCAGAAGAAGAGAAAGAATTAACGGAAGAAGCAGCAGATGTTGTTGCAGGAAGCATGAGGTGCTTCAACTGCAAAGCAGCAAACGCATGCGGAGGAGGCGCCAGATGTTGCACCTCTTGTTGGTATCTAAAGAACGTTGCCGCTGCTTCTGTTGCTGCTGCGGCTGCGTCTGCCTCTCCTGCCTCTTCTGCTTCTGCTGCTGCTTCTGCTGCTGCTTCTGCTGCTGCTTCTTCTGCTGCTGCCACTCCTTCTGCTGTTGCTCCTGCTGCTGCTGCTTCGGGTGCTGCTGGTGCTCCTTCTGCTGCCGCTGTGGAGTCGGCAGAGAGCGCCCCCACCTCCCCTCCGGCAGCGGCAGCATCAACAGCGCAGCCAGCAGCAACAGCAGCAGCAAGACTCTCCACAGCGCCAGCAAGAGAACTCTCTCCCACAGCACCCTTGTCAGCAGCAGGGGAATTTTCAGCTACGGTAGACTCCGTCCCAGAAGCAGCGGCAGTAGCATCACCAACGTCTCCACCAGCGAAGACAGCTACGGGAGAAGAAAGTGAAGCAGACGGAGCAGCAGCACCCGCAGTTAAGCCGTGCCGGCGACGCAGCCTTCTCTCAGGAGCAGCTGCAACATAAGCAGCAGCAGGTGCAGTAGAAGGAAGAGCCACCTGGGGGGGGGCAGCAGTAGGCGCAGAGGCAGCAGATGCAGCAGCGGGAATAGCAGCAACAGGAGCAGCAGTAGCTGGTGTCGGCCCAGGGGCAGCAGGAGCAGAAAGAGCAGCAGCAGGAATAGCAGCAGGATCAGTAGCAGGAGTAGTAGTCGTAGGCGCAAAGGTACTAGTAGCAGAGGCAGCAGCGGGGAGTGGCTGTGGTCGGGCGGAGGAGGAAGCAGCAGCAGGAACTGTCACGCGAGGAGGAGCAGCAGGAGGAGGAGGACGCGGACGGGAAGAAGAAACAGCAGGGAGGCTTCTGTGCGTAGCAGCAAATTTCCTCTTCATTCGTAGGATAGACACAAGGAGAGCCTCTGCCGGCAGAGTCTGTTGATGTAGAAAGGCTTCATAGGCAATATTGCTTCCTTCATTTTTTTCGACTGCGTACATCGGCTCTCGCCAGCCGCCTCTGCTGCTGCCGCTGCTGCAGTCGCCGTAAGAAAACGAGGGGACCGGAGGGGGACGAGCAGCAACAGCTGCAGTAGATTCTCCGACTGCAGCGGCACCTGCATCGGCCATGGTGCGGCCTTCCACTCTCCTCCGAGAAGGACGCTTCACCCGGGCGGCTGCTGCTGCTGCTGCCACGGCCGCATACGATGGAAGTCTACCAGCTACGTCTGCGCTGCTCGTTTTGTTGCTGCTGCTCGTGCTGCTGGTGTTAGTGCTGCTGGTGTCGCTGCTGCTGCTAAGAAAGGAAGGACGGCAGCGGGCATTCGTGAGCCGCTGCATGCGAAGCTCTTCCTCGCGCTGCTGGCGACGGGCAGCTATTTTACGCGTGACTGGCCCGGAGCCAAAACAGCGTATGCCAGAAGAAGCATAGCAGCAACAACAGCAGAGTGTCAAGGAGGAGGAAGAGGAAGAGAAGGAAGAGCAGGAGCAGCAGCAAGGTGAGACGAAGGAAGAGGACGGGTACGACGTGGAGGTGAGTGAGGAGAAGCAGCAGGAGGAAAAGGAAGAAGAGAGAGAGCAGCTGGACGGGGAGGAGGAGGAGGAGCAGCAGCAAAGGTACGGATAATTACGGAAGTGGCACTTCGTACATGAGTGCGAACAACGACCTCCTTTCACTCCCTTCCCACGTCGACTGCTGCTGCTGCTGCTCGCCGTTGACTCAGGGCTGCAGCTGCTCTGCCTGCTATCGCTGCCGCTGTAGGCGCCGCTCCTGCCGTGATTGCTGCTGCAATCACGGCAGCTGCTTGAACGACGGCTGGCGCAGTAGCAGCAGCAGCAGCGGCTGGTGGCGCCACTACTTCTGGTGAAACTGCCCCTGCAGCAGTGGTTGCTGCCACTGCAGCTCCTGCGGCTGTGGCTGCTGGAGTTGCTGCATACAAGGGGACCCCCGCTGCCCTGGGGGAAGAGCTTGAGACGGCTGTCTGGACGGGGTGACGGCACCGAGTACTTCCTCAACAACAGCAATGCTGCCTGCAGCATTTTTCTCAGGCTTCTTCTCCTCCTGCTACTTCTCCTGCTACAGGTGTCACCGCTGCAACAGGGCGGCGCAGTACGGATGCTGCACCTTCGTGGCAGCTCCCAGGCAGCAGCGCATGCAGCTGAAGCAGCACGAGCAGCAGTATCACTTACACGGCAGCTGCAGCAGCGAGCAAAGCAGCAGCAGCAGAAGCAGAACAACCCAGAGCCAGTAAAATATGTCACCACGAGTTGGATATGGCGTCACTGCGACATACGGGCAGGGGCGCACGTGCAGTGGCTCTACAGCTGCACAACTCTGTGAAGGATGTAATTCAGCTTCGTAGACCATGGACAAAATCACACAAAGAAGACCCCTACGCTTGTGTGTACGTTGGAGGAAGACGCGGGAATTAGAGAAGAAAAGCGGTGCCCGGGCGCGCACGCATACGTGTCGCAGAGAGAACGCCGTGGTAGATGCGAGAGCGTAGTGTAGACGGCGGCGAGACACAACAGAGTGAAGCTCCAAAGGCGCAGAAGGAAGGCGCGGCAGCGTGGAAAGGGCGAGAGGGGCGCGTGAGTTTTGTGAGAAGAAAGGCAAAGAGCAGATCTGCAATGGGGGAACCGAGGAAGCTGAAGACTGAAAGAAAAGAAAATGGAAGAACAGAAAGAAAACACAGGGTCCGGAGCGCCGTGGCTCTCGGGAAGGAGCCGACGACGTTTCGGCACGCGAAAAGGAAGAACGGACACAAGAAATGAAGAGAGTGCGTGTGGAGGAAATTGCCCCTGCACAGAAAAGTGGGAAACAGAGGAGGAAAAACGTCCTGCTTCGTATGTCAGAATAGACTTTCCACGAGCCTTCACGCCTTTGTAGTGTCCTACGGTATACCACGCTTATACGGCTGCTATACAGAGACAGGGAGCGAGAGCAGTACCTGACGGATTCACTCCTTACGTGTGTGTGTGTGTGTGTATGTGTGTGTAAGACTTTTCACTGGGAGTGCTGCAGACGCAAGTTGGTGGCACAAACTCAGAGAAGGGCACGCACGGATGTGTATGTGTGTGACTGTGTGTATGCATATACATATTTATATACATATAGATATCCATATATAGAGAGAGGGACGTAGAGCCCATACATACACGGGTCCCGGATGAAGTGTGGAGACCGGGTTAATGGGAAATTCGAAAAACACTCGGTACAGCTGCTCCACGAGGGCTCACGCTGTCTAAAAACTGCGCGAATATACCCCGTCCTGTCTCCTACACATCAGCAGATAGTGTAGCGGAGCTGCTCGCAGGAATTGACGTGAAGTAGCTGAGAGGAGGGAACCAATGTGACACGCTGTCTTTCGAAAAAGTAAAAGCCGACGGAATGTCCGTTCGGAAAAGTGAACACGCCTCGATCAGCATTTTTCAAAGGCAAGGTAGGAAAGCAGCTGGGAATTCCGGCACACTGTGGGTAGGGAAAGGTACCGCGGCAGTATCGTTACGGCGGGAAGACGAGAAAGGTGATATATAAAGCCGCGCGAAAAGTAGACACGACGTAGAAAAAAAAGAAATCTACGCATGAAAGAAGCGGACAGGGTGTAAGGAGCTGTTTGCCCGCGAAGCCAAGTGGACACAGGGGAAAATGAGAACATCAAAAAACACGGGGAAATAGGGTGTACGTACACCCCACGAAGAGACTCGTGGACACCCGCTGGAGCCGCTTCCGTTACACATATATTGGCCTCCACTGGAGTCCCGCATAGCGGTGACATCGTAATCTTCCTCTATATTCTCTTAAGAAAACCCTCTTTCGTACCGTTCGTCAATTTTCTAGTGCAGACAAATACACTCTCTGAGGTGTACGTACACCCCACGAAAACGACTCGTGGACGCCCGCTGAAGTCGCTTCCTCTACACACAGCTCCGCCTCGGCCGTAGTCCCGCATACAGGTAACATCGGATTCTTTTTTATATTCTCTCGAGAAGACGCTCTTCAGGACCGTTCGTCAACTTTATCGTACAGACAAATGCACTTTTCGATTCCCGCCTGGATCGTCCGCCGAGGTCTATGAGGCAGGCGGGTGTCTCCCCCAGCTACACGAGCCGGCTGGTGTACGTCCACTACCACTTCGTGTCACCAACGTGCTGGCGGGTGCTTTTCCACACACACACATCTCCCTACTACAGAGCCGAGCATGCCGGTAAGATTTCCACGCATTTTTTCCTTTGTGCTTACCAATATAAGTGACATACACGTAGGCAAGCACGTCCGGAGGTCATAAACACGAGTATACTAGCGAGATAGCTGCTGCATTCCCCTCCCCCACACAAACACAAATCATCCAGCTGAACGAGTACCCGCCTCACGACGCGTGCCATTCAAGAGCAACAGTGCTCTAGACCAGCGAGGGCCAAACCAGCAGCACTACAAAAGCAGGAGTTACACATAGCCGCAGCAGGAGGTGGCTACACTGGCGGCACTGCAGAAGCAGCGGCTGCACGTATCAGCGACAAGAGTAGTAGTCCCGGCGGCTGGAGGGTACCAGCAGCAGCTACTACAACAGCCCGTGCTGGCACAGCAGCAGCGATAACCAGGGAGAGCATCGACCGCTCCCAAGAGCGACAGCGCCGCCGGTGGAGCTGCCCAGGAGTAGCCGGTCGAGTACCCAGCAGCATCTGCGCGCGCCGCACGAGCACGCGTACGCGCGGCACAAATCCTGCCAACTTGGCGGTGAAATCCTCCCTGCAGATAGCAGGAGCACTGGCGGCAGCGACGGAAGCACCTGCAGGAGCAGAGAAACGAAAATGGGCCATCCCTTCTTTGAAGCAACGGAAAGCAGACTTCTGATAAAACGACAGCGAGTGAAGGCTTCTTGCGTGCCGCGGTGCTTGGTATGTCTCTCCCCGCAGCTTGTCTACCTTCCCCTGCTGCTGCTGCTTTGGTACCGCTCTTCTTCCTCTCCCTCCCTCCCGCAGTTCGCTCAATCGTGCAGCCGCTACTGCAGGCAGCTACGCGACTAGGGTGAGACGGGGAGCCAGAGATGACGCGGCTGGGTGTCGTGTGCCCCACGCAGCTGCTGCCGCCGGCGGGCACCCACCAACCCCAGATGGCCGTTTGCCGCATGTGTGTGAGCGCCGAGTTGCATACATCTTGTACTCTTGGACCGTCTACCTGTATTAATTTGTCTTGTCTTTTCCTCCTTTATTTCCTTGCAGCAGGTTTTCTGCATACTAGTTCAACAGTGCGACCTTTGACCAGCGCAGTCATTTGCTGCGCCGCACCACAGCTCGTGGCCAACGCCTGCAGGCCGGCGCACGATCACGTTCAAAACGGATGTGCGGAAAAAATGAAGCCGCTGCTTCTTCCCTTCTCTCCACTGCCATCTTCTTCCACGTGTGCGTCTTGTCCACTCCCTTTGCGCGCCTCTCTCCTGTCCGGTTCCTCCTCCTGCCGTTTTGGGGCTGCTGCTGGGGGTGTTGCTGCTTCGCCCGCTTAGAGCGACGCTGCGAAGTCACCTCCTTCCTTTTTTGCCGCTGAGGCGGGCCTCATCCATTGACCGCAGCACAACTTGATGAATAGCGAAGACAACTCCGTCGCCACAGGAGAAGCGGCAGCGGCGACACTTCCTCGTGCAGCCTGGAAGGGGGACAACGGCAATGCCGGCAGCACCAGCAGCGAAAACGGAGTCAGGGAGCACACACAAGCAAGAACCCACCCGCACCGCTAGACGCGGCAACAGCAGCGACGCTGCCGTCAACAGCCACACAGTGCCTTCGCAGGAATATAGGCAGCAGCAGTTGCAGTAAAAGGAACAGCAGCAGCCAAGGTGTGCCGTAGCAGCGCTTTACAAGCCCCAGGCGTATCTTCTTGGGAGGTGCTCAGGCAGCAATCGCTGCAGCAGATGCGGTCCAAGCAGCACAAGCCGCAACTTGAGGAGCGTGCGCTAGGGAGACGAAAACAGCACCGGAAGGAACAGCAACAGTAACAACACAGCGTGACACGCAGCAGCAGTAACACAGCAACGAACGCAGCCACAACACCAGCAGCAGCACACAAAAGTAGCAACAGAAGTGTCCCCAGGGCCTCAGAAATTCTCGTTTTTAAGTGAGGAGTTCACGAGATATATTTTCTGATGAAACTGCCGCTCGGTATATGGCGAGGAGCGCCCACATGCCAGAGGAGGAAGCTGCTGCTGCTATTGGTACACGAGCGACACGACTGCACAGAGGAGCAGCAGCAGCAACGGCTAAGGGCCCTTCGGCAGCTGCTATGGCAGCAGCAGCGGCTGCCGCGAACTCCGATTCCGGCACCTTACCAGCAGGAATAGCAACAGCAGACCAGCAAGTGAAGCAGCAGCTGCTGCCGATGGTCGCTTGTGCCGCAGGAACAACAGCAGCCGCAAGCACGAGCCGAGGCACCAACAAGAGCGGCAGCACTCGGGAGCGAAGAAGCGGCAGCATTTCTTGGAGAGAATTAGTGTTGCGGTAGACAGCAGCAGTGCAGGAGGGAGAGTGTTCTAGACAGCAGCAGCGCAGCAGCAGCAGCAGCGACAGCAGTGCAGCAGACAGAGCGCCACGGCCTGCAGCGGTTTGTTGAATACAGCCGTAGCAAGTGGGTGGGGGGAGAGAGTTATCGGGTCAACAGGAATGTGGCAGCAGCGGAAGTGTGGGGCGGCAAAGGAAGCGGCTGCTACAGCAGCCTTGAGAAAGCAAAGCCTCACGTCTGCATCTGCAGTTTTTGTGTCTGTTGCTGCTGGTTTTCTCTCGACGCACTCGCTACTGATGGCTGCTCCCTGCTACACGTACAGTACATCCGTGCTGGCTTCCTTCTCTCTGCCGCTTGTGGGGTGTCGATGGCGAACAGCAGCGAGACCCACACCCACCAGCTTCGTCGCAAGCAGATCCCCCCGCCGCAGCAGCACCAGCAGCCTCTGGTTCTTCCTTCACAGAAGCAACGGCAGCAGCTGTGGCTACGGCAGCAGCACCAGCAGCAAACGTCGAGACGGGTGCACCAGGGACAACAATTCTTCCTTCTCCTCTCCCTCCTCCAGCCCCCGCAGCAGCAGCAGGGGTACAAGCAGCGACAGCAGCGGTACAGGCCGCAGTAGCACATCTTGCAGTCGCAGCAGCAGCAGCACGAGGAGCAGTAGCAACAGCAGGAGCAGCGGTTCGCAAGACACGCGCAACAGCAGCAACGAAAGTAGCCAAGGCAACTTGTCGTTGACGAACAGCAGCAGTCACAACAGGAGATGGTACGCTACGGCGTACATCTCGTTCTCTTCTTCGTTCTCGTCTTGCCGCGTGGGCTTCTCCTGTTGCTCTTCGTCCTGCAGTAGCAACAGCAGTGGAAGCAGGGGAAAGTTGCTTTTCTCGGACGAACGTCGACCTCCGTTTTTGCTTTGTTTCCAATCACGGCCCCAGTGTTCACGCCGGTTGATAAGCCCGAGGAGCACGTCGCAGAGCGGCAGCAGCAACAGCACGAGGCAGTATATCTCCTCCTTCGGCGATTCTGCTGCTGATGCTGCTGCTGCTTCTTCGTGGGCCGGAGCTTCGCCTGCGGCTGCTGCTGCTGGACCTCTGAGTTTTGAAGGTGCTGCAGGAAATGCTGCTTCTGCTTCTGGGGCCTTTCCTTTGTCCAGAAGAAGTGACCGCAGGCGAGATGCTTCCTTTGCCTCGGCAGTTTTGACGACACGGCGACCTGTGTCGCACCAGCTGCTGCTCCGTGGGACTATACGCAGAAAATTTGCTACTGCTGCTGGTGTGCCCAAGATGCCCGCAGCAACGGCTGGAAGAGCAGGAGGAGCAGGAGGAGAATGGAAGCGAGAGCACTGCAGCAGCACCCCACAGTCAGGAGCGCGTGCGGTAGACGAAGACAGAGGAGCAGCAGCAGGCGCGGGGCCGCATGCCGCGGGTCGAAGAGAAGAAGCAGCAGCCACAGGGGCAGAGGCAAAAGCAGCAACAGCAGCAGTAGCAGCAAGAGGACGAACGGGAGGAGGGTCTGCAGCAGATGTACCAGCCGAAACGGATACCAGCAGACCAGGAGCAGCAGCAGCAGCAGAGATAGCAGCACAAGAAGAAGCAACTGCAGCAAGACGCGAAGTCACAGCAACAGGAACAGAAGGTCGAGGAAGAAAAGGAGGAGTAGAAGCAGCAGCAACAGGAGGAGAATCAAAAGCAGCAGTTGAACAAAGGCTTCCACAGGAAGGCTTAAACCGCTTATCAACAGCGCCTGGTTTCCAACAGCAGCTCCCTCCGTCGCTAAGTTCACGCGCATCTTTCCTTCCTTCTCCTTCGTACTCTTCTTTTAGGTCGTCTTTCTCCTCCTTGGTTTCTTCAGCGGCTTCTTTTCCGTCTTCTTCTCCTGCCACGGCTTCTTCCCGTCTGGGCTTCACAGGAAGCCGTGACCTACCAGGTGCAGCAGCAGCAGCAGTGACAGCGACAGGTTCGACCCAACGAGCCACCAGGGCAGCAGCAACGATACGTACCGAAGAAGAAGAAGCAAGAGGAGGAGGAGGAGCAGGCGAGGAAGAGAGCAACATCTTTCAACTTGGAGGTCGCCAGGTGAAGCGAGTTATCAACGGGGAAGTCGGCAGTCGGGAATTTTCGATTCACCTTTGTGACGCAGAGACGCAGCGGCCTCTTTCCTTCTGGCACGACATTCCTCTTTTCTATCCGCATGCAGGAGAAAAGGAGAAAGAAGCAGGAGCAGCAGCAGCAGGAGCAGAGGCAGGAGGAAGAATAGAAGAAACAGCAGCAGCAGCAGCAGGAGAAGCAGCAGTCCAAGAAGAAGAAGCAGCAGCAGCAGCGCGAAGTGGGGAAGCGTGGGTAGCGGGGGAGGGGGGTGGGCTGAAGGAGGAGAAGAAGAGTAGCGTGCTGGGACCGAGGGACGGAAGCAGCAGCAATCCCAGCAGCAATAGGGAGCTTTATAGTATGATTGTTGAGGTCCCGAAGTATTCGAGAAGAAAGTACGAAATGCAAATTAAACGTCCCTTTACTCCAATTCAACAAGATCTCACTATCTACGGTAATCTTCGACTCTCCAAATTTCTTCTTCTCTGTATTTCATGGCTCATATATCTGTACAACATATATATATATGTGCATAGACATATATGTGTATAGTTTTCTACAGTAATAGACGTACAGGTAATCCATTCTCTTGCATGCTTTTCCGTGCATATATTCTCCAGGATACCGTCTTGAGACGACACACGTTACGTACATATATATACATATATAGGTAGATATAGATATAGGCACACACTTCGTGTATATATATATATGTAAATTCATATATATATATATGTACATGTATGTATAGATAGATAGATTTAGATATAGACACACACTTCGAGAATGTCTGTATATATATAAATTCATATACGTATGTATCCATATATATGTATATATAGATCGATAAATACAGATATAGTAGGTATGGATATACACTTTATATATATAAATGCAGACGAACACAGAAGTGAATATCTGCATAGAGATAGTTATCTAAAGATATGGCATTGACTACTGATACCTATTCTGTGTATACATATATACACATGCATATGAATATATATGTGTGTATATTCACTTATGTGTAGATTGAGACAAGCACATTATAGTGGATATTTGAATAGTAGGGGTATCGATAGATAGAGAAGTATATCGTCGATTGTTGGTGATTGTGTTAGTAGTTGTTTATGGGCAGACAGTGAGACCGTGCAAATCCACGACATGAGGAAGAAAAGAGGAGAAACGAAAATTCACTCTTCATCGATGCCACAGAAAAGTTTGCTAAACTTTTAAAACGGGGTAACTACCCAAAAAAACACACGTATTCTTACATAGAGATATAATGTCTGACTATACGTATAGATAGATATAGATGGATACGCCCATGGATAAATAAGGAGATCTTTTGACGGATCAAGTTGGTAAGAGTATGTCTACATATACGTACATATATATCCATATATGCGTACGTATATACATACGTATACCACAGCAGTGCGCATACATATATAGATATATATATTTTGAGGGATTATACATATATGGATGCCTATATATGTACAGAGGCATACATATATAAATTTACCACAACTGCGTACATATATATGCGTGTATATCTTTATTAAGGAAATTTATATATATATGTGCCTACGCACGTACGCATACGTACGTATATATGTGCATACCACAACTGTATATATATGTATATATACGTACCCGTGTATACCTGCATAGACATGACTATATATTTATATATATATATGACGTCTGTGTGTGTGTGTGTGTGTCTCTCTCTCTCTCCGTATCTCTCTCTCTCTCTCTCTGTATCTCCCCCTCTCTGTATCTCTCTCCCTATATATTTCTCTATGTATATCTCTCTATATAATATATCTCTCTATATAACATATCTCTCTATATAATATATCTCTCTATATATATTTATATTTCTCTCTCTATATCTCTCTCTTTCTGTATCTCTCTCTGTGTATCCCCCTCTCTGTATCTCTCGCTTTATATATATATATATGTCTCTGTATCTCTCTAAACACGTATATAGCTGTATATGTGCCTGATACACATGTGTTCCAAGATTTTCTCTCTGTGTGTGTGTGTGTGTTTGTGTTTCTTTCTCTGCAAACACGCGTCTGTTTTTTGAGGAATTGCCAAAGTTGTACATGTCGCCTTTTTACGAAAATTTTGTCCCAGGGGAGTTACGGGAGTATTCCGGGGCAATTTTTTGGAATTACGGTGCACTTCCTCAGACGTGGGAAGATCCGCGGGTTGCACGAGGAAGCGGAGAACTTCAAATTCTGCCTGGAGATGGTGACCCGCTTGATGTTGTTGAAATTGGCTCATCTGTCTGTTCTCCTGGATCGGTCATTCCCGTGAAAGTAAAGACCTTTTTATTCTGCGTGACACTTCTTCTCCCTCTCTTCGAAAAGGACCACCAACTTATGCAGACAACGAGGGATATACAGATACACCTCAATAGAGAAAAAGGTAGAAAAAGGTAGAAAGAGACAGACAGACAGACAGAGGGTAGGTGGAGAAGTATATATATATATATGTGTATGTAGAGAAGCATACACATGTATATTGGTCCAGGGAGACTGTAGGTAGATCGGGTGTACACGTACGTATGAAGAGAGGGGAATACATTCAAATATATATGTAGAGAAGCTTACACACATGCATGTTGGTGCATGGAGAACTGAAAGTAGATCACGTGTACATATATATATATATATATATGTGCATATATGATACACTTGTATACCTGCGTATATAGAGAGTGGTGCATGTGACTATAGAGGCAGTGAAGTATGCACGCAGCGGGAGAGAGACAGAGGGGGGGAATACGTGGAGGGATATATATATATACGTGTTTGTAGAGAAGCGTATATATATATATATATATATATATGCAGTGAGAATTCTCAAATCACCGCACGTACACCTATACAGAGAGACATATCATATACATATATATATATATGTGGTGAGGTAGTTATATGTATATATAGAGGGTGGTGTACGTCACTACATAGGGGAAGAAGTACACATACGTACAGAGATAGAGAGGGAGAATGTAGATACGTTTGTGTGACTCCGAGAAAGATACATATATCTGTAGAGAGAGAGACATAGATACTTTTAGATAGATAACGTCAAGGTGCTGGACACGCCAGTATGTGAAAACGTCAATATATATATATATATATGTGCGTGTTTGTACTTAGTAGTCACATGCACACATGTGCAGATGGATGTGTCTATAAGTGTATTTGTATAGATCGAAAGGCGCCTCCGTATATATGTAAATATAGTGTATATATATATACATGTAAGTATACATATATATGTATATATAGAGAGAAAGAGAGAAAGAGAGATATATATACATACGTATATATATACAGAAATAAATATACGATAGTTCATAGTAAGCAGCTGAACTTTTAAACTGTGTAGACTCGAGGGGCCGACGAACAGCTGTGTAACATGTGGTTAACTGCGCACGTTCATCCACGTAGATATACGTGTACGCAAGTGTATGTGCCCGTTGCTGATATAAACTTGTCGATGTTCGTCCGCAAGGTACGCGTGCATAAATTTATACACATATATATTTCTACGTATATATGTGTACGTACATGTGTGTGGAAGTTGCCAGTGAGAAGAAGGGGGAGGAGTTTTAATAGCAGCAACAACAGTTCTTCGAAAGACGGAACGCAACGACAGCAGCAGGAGTTCCAGCAACAGCAGCAGCAGCAGTTCTACGGGGCGATATATCGATTTTGCACATGACATTTGGTCTGTCCTTATCTCTTTCAACACATTGCCTTTACCCTTTTCACTTTAAAAAACTTCCCTGCTGCATCTTATTACCTGATTGTTCCTCTCTATACTTTTCCCTTGTAACATTATATATATATATGAAGAGAGAGAGATAGACAGACAGACAAGTAGACATACTTTTTTTTATTGTACATACGATATATATATATATATGTGTATATTTCGACTCATATAATTGATGACTGTACATTCACATATATATATATATACATAGAGAGAGAGACAGAGAGACAGAGAGATACATTCATATATACGTATATAAGATATGCATATATATATATATAGATATATATATATAGATATATAAGCATACATGTTACATGCTACGCGCACATTCACATATGTATACATATAGAGAGAGAGAGCGACAGACAGATAGATAGACACACACTTTTATATATATATACGCTATATATATGTGTATTTGCACTCATTCAAATGGCAACTGTGCATTCTTACATACGTATGTATGTGTGTGTATATATAGAGAGAGAGAAAGAGAGAGAGATGTGTATATATATGTATATACACTATGCATATAAGTATAAGTAATCAAATATACTGCATTCATGCGTATGCTATGTGTACATTCGCATATGAATCCATATATATATATATATATATGTATAGAAAGAGAGAGAGAGAGATTGATAGATAGAGACACACATATCTATACCGATATATGGTGTCCATATATATGTGTATATATACAGGTACAATGCCTTATATGTGAGGGAGGTGTACATTCACCTGTATCTATAGATATATATATATATCTACCTGCATATATACGCCACATATGTGTATACTCGAGTGTGCGTATACTGCGCCCATTTGTCCGGCAGATGTTTTTTCATTTGCGGATATCTGCAAATTCTAAATTGGAGTGCGCCGGTCCCCTTCTGCGTGATGCGTCAGCGTGACCGACTAAAATGTAGGCGTCTGTTCTTGCTGATGTTGCATCTTTGCTGCTGCTGATGCTGCTGCTCCTGCTTCGCCTTCTGCTGCTACTGCTGGTGCTTCTGCTTGGTTGCTGCCTCTGATGGCTCCTGCTGCTCCTGCTTCTCCTGCTTCTTCTGCTGCTGCTGGTGCTACTGCTACTGCTGGTGGTTCTGCTCGCTTGCTGTCTCTTATGGCTGCTGCTGCTCCTACTTGTCCCGCTTCTTGTCCTGCTTATTGTGCTGCTGCTGCTGCTGGTCAGGTGCTTGGTGCCTTTGCTTTGATTGACTCTGGCAGCTTGGACTGGAAGGTGCTGGCTGTCCGCGTGGGAGACCCTCTGTTTTCTTTGCTGCATGACGTGCGAGACATCGAGCAGCAGCAGCCGTCGATTTTGTCGGGTATACGGGAGTGGTTTAGATGGTATAAAGCGCCTGTAGCATCTGGAGCGCTGAATTCATTTGGATACGGAGAGCAGGCTCTGAGCGCTGCAGAGGCCAAAGCCGTCATTCGAGAGGCGCATCGCAGCTATCTGCAGCTTCACCGCGAGGAAAAGGAGAAGAAGACACAGCAGAAGCAACAGCAGCAGAAGCGACAGCAGCAGAAGCAACAGCAGCAGCAACAACAGGAGGAGCAACAGCAGCGGCAGCAAAGGCGACAGGAACCGTCGCAGCGGCAAGAAACCAACAGGGGAAGAAGTAGCAGTGCCGAGAGAAGCTCAAGTGCAGGAGACGCAGAAGCGCTTGTCAGGCAGCTCTGGCTCCCTGACTAAATTTTGTAGACAGCCAAACAGCAGCAGCTACAGCTCTGTGGCCGCGGTTGCACATATGCCCAAAGAGAGGCGTAGCGCACAGGAAGGCACCGCACAGGAAGACAACGAGCAGGAAGACAACGGGCAGGAAGGCAGCGAGCAGTATTCTGCAAGTAGCAAGAACCGCGTGGCGACAATAGTATCGCAGAAACAACAGCAGGAGTGTCCCAGGTGCTCAGTAGACATAGCGGCAGCAAACGCAGCAGCCGGGAACGGTGCAGTCGTAGCGCGTCGCAGCCGTAGCGCGCGACTCACGTGCGAGCTACCGCAGCAGCAGCCTCCGCAGGACCTGCAGCACGTGAATGAACAGCAACAGGTGAACGCAGCAGCTCTCAGCAAATTAGCACTGGGAGGTGAAATTCTGCTGTTTCTCAAAAATACCTTCTCGGTGCCTTCTGCTCTCGTGTACACCCGCGCAGCAGTGTGCACACGCAGTAGCAGTGTTGCTATTTCCTGCCTGCCCGTGTTTGGGCGATGACGTAGACTGTGTTGAAGCGCTAGGAGTGACTCAGCAATTAGCCCGGCTACTGCAATTGCAGAACAGGAGTGCTGCGACATCAGAGACACGTGTAACTTGTCTCCTTCTGCGACACGCTCATCCACCTGCGGCGTCAGAGACACGTACTACTTGTCTCCGTATACGAAACGCTTATCTACGTGCATGCGCATGCATGGGCGTAACCGCAAGGCACGTGTGCTCGTATCTGTACAGTTGGGTGAACTGATGAGTCTCCTAAGCATTTCGCGTGATCCGGCCGTGCTGCTGAACGGAACTTTCTTCGAGCAGAGGACCACGCATTTCTTGTCGACACTTTTGTTGTACACATTTTCGAGCAGCTGAGATGTGCTGCTGTCACTCGATACGTGGAAAGGGCTGCGGAAGGAGCAGCCACGCGTGTACAGACGGGCTGCCTGCAGTGCATGCGCGTAGCGTGCGAGGTCCACGCCGAGTTGCAAGACCCGTGCTAAACTGCGGACAACTTTCTGAAGCAGCCACGTGGGTAGTGAACGGACGCACATAAAGATTTGTTTGTACACGTAGAGTATTCTTAGAGGGATGGACAACCTCGAGAGGACTCAAGCAGGTAGCTGTCGGCTCACCTTCACTATAAAAAACGGAACGTACGCGTGCGTGCAGAGGCTCGAGAAAGCAGCTGCTGTGCTGCACGCATGCATACACCTGCCTCGCAGCGAAGAGCGAATGTTGCCATTGTATATTCGTCATCGAGCCGAGATTAATTCAGCTTCTCCTGTGTAAATAACGAAATAATTGTGTACGGAGGGTGTGCGACTGGATATGTACCTAAAAATATGTAAGTGTACCTGTACACATGAAGAGGTGGTAAGGTTGGTGCGTGGGTGGTACGGAGAAAGCATCGGAGAAGCCTGGAACTACTAGACGTCTCGATAGAGGGAGACAGAGAAAAAAACGGTAGACATGTAAAATACGCGTCAGAAGGCAGGGGGGCGAATAAATAGGAGTATGTGAGTAGACACCAGTATAAAAAGAGGTAGACAGCTGCATGTGTCGACAAACGCGTGCGTGCCGAGGTGCACAGATCCAGCTGTCTTCGATAAAGGCGTAGGGACGTCGTTGTCTAAATGAGCACATCGGGTTTTGCAGCGCATATTCTGCCTTTTATTCTTGTGACAACTAGTTCCTTCTATCTCTTCACGTGGGGAAGGTTGGCCACGAGCTCTCCATTTGTTTCTGTTTGCCTCGTGCACTCGCAAAAGATACATGCCTCAGCCTTAACGTGTGCTAAACAGTACATGTTGCGTGTGGGAAGAGACTCACAAAAGACGCTTCCCAGGAGTACACAGAAGGTCGTTGGCGCGGGGAGTGGCATTCGGATCAGTCAAGGCACGCGCGGGCGCGCGCGCGCTTTGGTGTACGTACGTTGTACCAGTCCTCCTCGTGTCTGCTGCAGCAGCAGCTGTAAGCGTGTAAATCGTCTTTCCGCGCTTGCTACTTTGGTGCAAACAGCCGCCGCGAGAAAAGCGCAACCGCGGCGTGTGTGTCGTGCGCCGGTGTTCGCTTGGTTAGTTTTGCTCGTTTACCGAAGACGCCATCGGCCCTAGCAACTGCAGCATGCTGTCCTTGCTATTCGGTTTATGGACGGGCTGATGATCGCTCAGCGTGAAGACGGCCCACAAAATTTGGACATCGGCACATTCGTGAAGGGGCAAAGCGCATCGATGCACACGTGTAGTCGCAGATACACCAGTACTTTGTACATGCGAAACTGTATAAATATATCTATACAGACACGCGTACAAGGAGACACAAACACATACACACATATACGTATGTGTGAGTCTAAACAGAAAGGCGTATACATGTCTATATGTCTATACATGTGTCTACACGTACCTATCCGTTTATTCAGGTCTCGCGTCCACAAAAATGTGTACGTACTCATATACGTACACATACCCACACACTGATATGTATGCGCTATACATACACATATATATATATATTTGTATATATCTGCGGGAACGTGTGTGTGCCTTTACTTGGACGGTTAGGGCCGAAAGTTTATGGAAAACGTTCCCCCGTATATGAGGTTCTATGAGAATGAGTTCCACCGAGTGAACAAGAGCAAATCTACTGCCACTCACTTTCCACTTGGGGTGTACGTACACCCCGCGCTGGACACACAGAGCCCAGCAACGCGAACGGACAACGGAGCGGCAGCCCGACTACGCAGGCACACGCCTCTTTGCCTTCTTGCATGCCTGCCGCTTACTCATATATAAATATATATAAAGGGAGAGAGAAACAGAGACATAGAGACAGCCGTGGACAGTATATCTATACCCATATGTCTTCACATACACATGCGGAGAGAGACACACACAGGTGAACAGATATATACATATATATGTATTATCCCCGAGGCATATTTAGTATATATAGACACAAATAACGAGGTGTTTGTGTATATATATATATTTGTCAGAGAGATATGTAGACGTAATCTTATATAACTGTCTAAAGGCAGCGCATACGCGCGAAAGTTTGTAGTCTCCTGGCGTCACACGCCACCGCCCAATCTTCTCTTCGCCTACATACCGGGCACGGCGCTGTCTGTGTGATTCTTTGCACCTATACGTATAGATAGAGAAACATATACCCGCATGTGCGTATATATACATATATATATATATGTATCTATGTACGCGTGTACCCATGAGAAGATGCGTTTCAAGGAGAAGCACGTACTAGGAGAGACCAACGGCCCCTTTCTTTTTTCTACTACCTTCATATGTACGAGGGTTCACATACGCACACACGCAGCGAGACGTAATTACACTATATATCCATATGTGTGTCTGTGTTTTTACTTCTATGTATACATATCCTTCCCCCCTTTACACACCTATATATATATATATATATATATCTGTTCACACACACGTGTGTGCGTCTCCAAGTCTGAAGGCACAAATATTTATAGAAAGTGGGGAAACGTAGGGCCGAGCATCTGCATATGTACTTTTTTACAAGAGGACTTTAAAGGAAAGAGCCAACCGCCTTTTCTGTGTTGCAGACGGAGGGCTTTGTTGACCCATTACTTGGTGGACGGTTTTCTTCTGCTTCTCCACCCTCAGTCAGGTAGGCGAAGAAGAAGAGTTGTATGTACGGATTACTTGTATATCGCATGCGCGTGCACCCAGTATGTGTATGTCTATATGTGAGTGCCGGCAACGCCTCTGCATGCGGGTGTGCCAGGAGAAACTGGTGAAGGAAGAGTTATTCTATTTCTTCCTTTTTCTGGGAAGATATCCAGATATGCGTATGTGTAGTCCCCAGCCGGGCGTCCGTGCAAACTAAAGCTCTCTTCCGGTACTTGTAACCATAATATATATATATATATATAGCGAGAGAGAGACTTAGATACATAGGCAGATTGTTATGTACGGGTAGATAGCTGTACACATAAGTAGATAGATACACTGCTATGATATAGAGGGAAAGAGATGGGTCCACAATAATACAGATGTATACAAATATATATGTGTGCCTTTCTCAGGATGTTGCAAGCTGCGTTTTCTTTTATTTCGTCGGCAAGAATGAGTCGGTTCTCAGGCGTCGAAGTTTTTCAAGAGCTCCAAGCTCCATCTTTTCTCTTCCCACACAGAAGTTCAAAAATGAAGTGAGAAAGAAGCAAGACTCTTATACATACGTACACACAGAGAGAGAGACGCCTACACATATACACCTACATACATGTAGAGAGATAGGTAGAGGCATACACAGGAAACGAGGCCAATATACGTGTTGATAGAGTTATAAATATATATATATATGTATATGTGTATCTCTATATGTATAGATTCAGGTGTATACAGCAATACGTTAGTGTTCTTTATATGCTCCTTTTCTCTGCCTCTTTGATCAACGAGTGATCGGCACCAGGTTAATACACGTGCTGAAAGAATTACAGATATAATTCTTTCAGCAAAAGGCGAAAGAAGCCAATAAGAAGATATATACCTGTTTGATAGACAAGTGTCTTGTACCTAGATATAGATCTACGCATATACACATATGTGTGGCGAAGAAATATACATCTACGTGTGCGCTTCGGGGATTTCTTCCCAGGCCCGTCTGCGTTTGGGCACTTCTTCTTCTCCACAGTGACAGGGGAGCGAGAAACAGCAGCACACGCAAAAGCGCCGAGCAGCAAGACGTGCAGGGAGACAGAGAGGAGAACGTCCACTTCTCTCCCATGCAGACAAGGGCCCTCTTGGCGCATGCGTTGCGTTTTCCTCTTTCGTAACATACGCACACGCGTTCGGGATTACACGGCTCCCACGCTCTGTTTTCCCCGTCTTTGTGTGTGTACGTCTCCAGTGGGAGACACGGAGAGAGACGGAGAGACGGGGAGACACGAAGAAAGGGAGACACGAACAAACAGCGAGACACAACGCCTGCCGAAAAAGAGACATCCTGCTGGTATCTCGGTAGTGCGAGTTTCAACCACTTCTCCTCTCATTCATCTTACATGTATATATATGGATGGACAGCCATATGGAGGTAGACATCTCTCTCGTCTCTCCTTCTCTATATATGAATATATATGTGTGTATATCTGCCGAGAGCCAGATGGAATGCCACACACATGTGTGTGCGTATTTATGTGTGTATGTGCGTAGAGACAGTCACATGTAGCAGTACGTAGACATATCTACATATACATATATATATATGTATATGTTTGTACGGACGGTCACATCGATACATCTATTTACCAATATATGTATATGCGCATATATATACATGTGTAGAGGTGTACATAGACTGGCAGACAGAGGCAGCTAGAGAGAGACGAGTTTCAAGACCGATATCATGAAAGCGCTATAAGACCAACATAGAAGAAACTAAATAGATACACGCATGCATATCTATATATATGTCTATCGAGAGAGAGATACGGAGAGAAGAATAGAGGTGTAGAGGACGCGCGCGACAAAGAAGTTGCGGCTTCTCTCCGGTGAGTCTCAGCGAACTGCTGCGCGTGTGGGGAGGCGAAAGAGAGCTACGCAGATGGCTGGGAGAAGCTCGAAGCTTCCTCCTCGGACAGAAAGTTCGTCTTCCACGCCGGCTGGCCTTCCTCTCCCCAGACAGCTGGAAAGAGCAGGCTGCCAGGCGGACACTTCTCCTTTTTTGTGGACAGCTCAAAATCTGCGAACGCGCATGTGTAATTGCGTGAATTCACAGATATACACACATATCTATGGAGATATAGAGAGACATGGCTGTCTGTGTAGACCATCCCGCAGGTATTCACACGTGCCCGCACATATCCACATACGTATATATGTACACCTCTTCACATTCCTGCGCCCTTTTCCCGTTTTTCTGGCCCAGCTGTCAAAACGGCCAAATATGAGGGAAGGTGGGATGCCGCATGCATTTCTTTCCTTCCGAAATTCTTGCGGGTCTACATATCCATGTTTGTACATTCGCCAACCGGCACGGGTACTCAAGTTCCTCCGTCTTTTCTCTCTGTACGTCTATACACATACGTGGACATGTATATACATATAAATACAAATCTACTCATGTCTACCTTCACATATATATATATATATATATGTGTAGTAATCCACACACACACACACACGCACAGAGCTATGTCCATCTATCTACATAGATATGTGTGTATGCATCTGTGTATCTATATATTACACATGTGTATCAGTACGCATATATACTTGCACGACAGCATACATATATCCGTCATCACATGCATATATATATATATGTGTGGTTTTATACTGGCGCACCTTTGCATGCATGGGTGTGTGTCGGGGGGGGGGGTGCAGAAAAATTTCAAAAGTGGACATGGCAGAAAGACAGGAAAGTAACTTTTGTTTGTTTCCTTCTCTGTTTCTCAACTTCGGCGCGCTGCAACGACAGGCACAGCACAGGGCTTCTGGCTGCTGCAGCTGCTGCTGTTGTGTCCGCTTCAAAGTGCCGCTCTCTTCCTGTATGCCTCCTATTTTCGAACGCAGGCGTGTCCGCATAAAAGAGAGGAAGAGATAAAAGAAGAGGAGAAACCGAGGGGAAAGGAAGGGGAGAAAAAGGCGAAAGACGAAGGGGTCAAAACGAAACGGCCACAGACGGAAAACTGTAATGTCTCTGTCTACGTCTCCGTGCGGAAAACTTCCCACAAAAAGACGCAGAGATGGCGATCCCTAAATACGGAAGAACTATAAACTGCATGCACATGAACAGCTACACATATATATATATATATATATGTGTATACTTATACACGCGTATATATACGTGTATGTACAGTTCTGCATATGACCATTAAGGTAGATATGTCTGACGAGGAAGAAAAAGAAAATTTATTGCGTTTCAGTTTTGCTGAGGAAGCGTGTCTCCACACATGCAGAGGGGATTTCAGGCGACGTGTTTTCTTCAGAAATGAGTGATTCGCTGCTTCGCTCCTCCACACGTAAGCCAATAGCAGCAAAGACAGATTCGTTTTCTACACACAAAGAACAACTCCTACATGGGATACAGGCTGCTGCTACTGCTGCTGGTGCGTGTGCTTGTCCTGCACCTCCTTCTGCTGCAGTTCGCGCTTCTGCTGCTGCTTCAGCCGCTGCTTCTTTTTTCGCTGCTGCTGCAGCTGCTTCTTCTTTTCCTGCTGCTGAAGCTGCTGCTTCTTCTTCCGCTGCTGCTGCAGCTCCTTCTCCTTTTCCTCCTGCGGTAGCTGCTTCTGTCGCTGCTGCTCCGCTGTTTCCTTTCACTGCTGGAGCAGCTGCCTCTGCATTCGCTGCTGTCGCAGCTGCTTCTGCTGCTGCAGACGGTGTGGATAGAAACTGTTCAAGGAAGCACCAAGCATGGAGGGAAATATATGCAAGGAGGAGAGTCTGGTACTTGTTGACTTCCGTCGGGTACTCCTTTTTTTGCTCGCCCTGTTCCTCTTGTTGCGGTGGCTTTCGTTGCTGTCTCGTCTCCTGCAACTGTCTCGTCGCCTGCTACTCAGACAGAGTTTCTCTCCTGCTGACGCGCGCCCTGCTGCTCTTCTGGCTGTTGCTGCTGCATGTCTCCGTTTCCACTCGGGCCCGCACGGATGGTGGGCTGCTGGTGTTGCTGCTGCTGCTTCCCTTCTTCCAGCGTCACTGCAGTTCTGTTTCTTTCCTTAAGGCGCATCCGCATCTTCGGGCAGCCTCCTGCTGACTGTGAACTGCTGCTGTTGTTGTTGACTCTCTGCTGCAGACCGTCCACATCTGTCCGCCCTCTCCTGCGTGTCCACTTCGATCTGTTGCTGTTGCTGCTGCACGGGGGGCAGCAGCTGCCGCTTCTTCTAGTGGTGCTGCTGAAACTGCAGCTACCGTTCCTGCGGCAGTGAGCACAGCAGCTGCTGGATCTGTTGCTGGTGCTGCTAGGGCTGTTTTTCGCGTGATTCGACCGTGTGATGAAGAAGACGTGCGTCACAGCCTGTCGCTTCGTCCGCTCTTGGCGCTGCTTGCAACTTTGCCTGGGCTGCTACTGCGACTGTCATTTTATTTCTCGCATGCACGTGGCTGCTGCCGGCTGCTCCCTGCAGTAAAGGTGGAGGCGGAGTCTCTTTCTCTCGACACTGCTCCTGCTGCGCCAAGTATGAGTCTTGCACCGGGGTTTGAAAGAGTAAACGCGTTGGTTGCAGTGTTCTGTCAAAATTTGCCGCCTCCCCGTCATTCTCTGCTGCATGTGTCTCTGCTGCGCTGTGCAAGCCCTGCGTAGTAGTCGCCGCTGTTGCATTCCTACGCGCATCTGACTCCTGCAGCAACAGCAGCAGCTGATGCGCTCCATCCTCTGTAAATTGCAACAGCTGCTGCCGCGGTGACCGCTGCTGCAATGACCGCTGCTGCGGTTTTTGCTTCGAAGCTTCCAGCTGGTGCTGCTGCTGCGACTGCTCTTCCCGCTGTTCCTGTCTTGGTTCTCGTCCACCATGTTGCTGCTGCGGGTGGTCCATCTGCTGCGGCTCCTGGTGCCGCTGCCGCTCCTTCTCCTGCTGGACGCTTCCTTGCACTTGACAAAAAGGCGCACGCTGCTGTTGCTGCTGCTGCAACTGTTGTTGCTGCTGCAACTGTTGCTGCTGCTGCAACTGTTGCTGCTGCTGCAGCTCTTCCTGCTGCACTGTCTGCTGCTGCGGTGCTGTCTGCTGCTGGTGCTTCTCTTGCTGCTGCTGAGCACTCTGTTGCTGCGCCTGCGGGTGCTGCTGCACGTGCTGCTGCTGCTGTTGCGATGTCGCTGAGGCTCCTCGTCCTCCTCCTGTACCTCCTCCTCCTGTTTCTTCGCTTATCCCTCCTCTCCTAGAATTCCGACTGCTGCTGCTGCGCTTGCGATGGCGCATGTAGCATGCGTTGCACACCGGTTCGTTATTAACAGTTCTCCACTGCGGTGTTTGACGCACCCCACAGGTACTGCAGGCGCTCGGGGTGGGTCGTCTGTATGAAGACGCCGAGGAATGAGAAGAAGTAGAGGCGGCAGAAGAGAAAGAAGCGGACACCTTTACAGCAACAGGAGCAGCAAAAACATGTGCAGGCAATGGAGCAGCGGCAGCAGCAGGACAACGGGGAGAGGGTGGTGCAGCAGGAGCAGCAGCAGCTGGGGCAGCAATCGGAGAAGACCCGACAGCAACAGCAGCACCAGCCGCAGGCGAAGGAAGCGCAGCAGCAGCTGCGGCATCATCCCGAGACGAAGCAGAAGCAGCAGCGAGAAGACTTGTCGGAGCAGCGGCAGGAAGGGTCGCAGCAGCAGCAACACGAGCACCTTTGTCGAGCCAAGCACCTGCGGCGACAGCAGCACCGACACTGGACGGTCTCCGTTGCTTTGAAGAAGAAGAAGCAGCTGCAGGAGAGACGGTGGAGGACCTCTGAAGCTTCGAAGAAGACGCAGCAGAAGCGACAGAATGCGCTACAGAAGGTGCTGCATCAGGACGGCTACCCGTCCGAATGGTTGCTGTGGCGCTTTTATCAGGCTCTGCCGAAGCTACAGCAGCAACAGGGTCACCGCCAGCAGCAGTCGACAATGTAGCGGCAGCAGAAACGAGAAAATTAGCATGTGGTGCAGTCTGCTTCTCGCTGAGCCCTCCCGTAGTTGCCGCTGCTGTAGCGCCAATATCTCCAGCGGAAAAAGCAGTCGTCTCGTCCGCAGCAGCAGCAAGGGAACTACGACGAGCGGCACATGCGGCAGCACCAGAAGCAGCACAGGCAGGGACTTCACTACCTGGAGATGCGGGAAGACTCGCTTTAGCAGAAGCAGCAGCAGATGTCAAACAACTGCCAAGAGGTACACCAGCAGCAGCAGCAGCAAAAGGTCCCTTCGAAACAGCAGCAGCAGCGGCATCAGCAGCAGCATCTGCAGAAGCAGCGCCAGCGCCAGCAGCAGCAGGACTGGTTGTCTCTGCATAGCCGTTGCCAGCAGGTTGCTGTGACATTCCGCTGGCAGAGGGGACAGCAGGAGCTGCAGGTCGGTGAGGAGCAGCAACAGAAGCAGCAGCAGGAGCAGCAGCGGACGCAGTCGCACGAGAAACAGAAGCTACTGCCCGTAGAGAGATACCCATTCCGAAAGTTCGTGCGTTTATTTGTAGGGAGGGTAGCAAGTGCCGCTCTCTCGTTGATACATCTCGGTTCTTCTTGCAGCTGCTGCTTTCCCGCGTCCCACTTCTCAGCCGGTTGCTGCCCAGCCCGTCTTCCCTCTGCTGCTGTTGCTGCTGCTCCACATCTACTCCTGCTGATCTGCGGCCGCGATCTGGTGTACGTACACCAGCCACTGCGCCATACACATGCTGCCACTGCTGATTTTTCTGCAGTACTGGCGTCTGCTGCTGCTGCCCTGCATCCTCTGTTGCCTCTTGACACTGGTGCTGCCCCTTCTGCTGCTGTCCTACGTCCTCTGGTGCTGCTTGTCGCTGCTGCTGCTGCTGAGTCCCGAGGCCGCCTCTCTCGCTGCTGTCCCTGTGCCTGATACCCCGATCTCTCAGTGACTGCACGGTCTGCAATGCAGCAGAAACCGTCGGTTTTCCTCTCTTTCCCCGCAGAGGTATTTCCATCAGTTCTCTTACGAGCAGCCGCTGAGCAGCTGTCTGCTGCTGCTTCTGTGTCTCTGTCTTATCGGTCAGTCCTTGCTGGGGCTCCGAACGCTCCGTCTCTTCCTGCTGCTGTTCCTTCCGCACCCGCACTTTCTCCTGCTGGTGGCACGCCAGATATTTCTTTTCCTGTTGCTGCTGCTCCTCGAAGAACGTCAACTGCTGCTCCCACCACTCGTACAGCAACTGCTGCTGCTGCGCGTGTGTTCCCCTTCCCTCCTCCCCAGACACTGCGACAGCATTTCTTCCTGCTGTTCCTGCTGTTTCCCGCGCCGCTGCAGAGCGAGGCGCTGCTGTTGCTGCTGCGGAGAGAAACGACGTCGCTGCTGCATCTCCTGCAGCTGTACCCAGTGGGGTTGCTGCTTCTTCTTTCTGTTGTTGCTGCCAGGATTGGCCGTCCGTTTGCGCTTGTTGCCTCTTGCGCTTTTTATCTCCCGCTGAAAGCAAAGCACAGCGCTTATTATTGCTGCTGCTTCTGCAAGAGTGCGGGGACTGCTGCTGCTGCCGCCCCACAAGCACCCATCGCTTCCCCACCGAAGCAGACTCAGTAGCAGCAGCAGCTTGTTCTTCTTCTTCGTCTTCAAAATGTCCTTGCATCTGCCTAGCCAGGTTGTCGACCTTCGCCATCGCTACTGCAGCATCTCCAGTGGCAGCAGCGGCACGGTCCTCGAGAAAGCAGCTTCCTAGCATACCTCCTCCTGGTGTACGTACACCAGAACGGCCCTCCAGACGGGCAAAAGCAGGGAACTGCTGCAGCGGCACCTCACCTGGCTGCGCAAATGCGGCAGGGACGCCAGCAACAGCAGCAGTGGCGCAGCCTCTGCGTCCCCATGCATATTCATCTGCAGCAGCGACAGCGCGAAGCGGACTCACTGCAGCACGCCCAGCAACAGCAAGATCGCCAGCAGCACCGCCAAGAGCTGCGCCACTACCTGCAGCAGTACTAGCGGTAGCAGCAAAAGCACCCGCAGCAGCCGCAGCACCAGTAGCAGCGTCAGCACGAGAGGCGTGCATCTGTGACAGAGAAGCTAGAGAAGACACTGCTGCAGCAGCAGTAGGCCCTGCAGGACGTTGTCGCATGCGCGCAGCAGCGGCTGCAGCGGAGTTCTCATTTCCCCGTGGCCACTCTGCAGTAGCAGCACCAGAACTCCACTCCGCGGCCGCTGCACATGCCCCTCCGTAGCAACAGAGCTTCTTCTTCTTCCTACCGTGGGTTCTCTGAGCCGGTGAGGGAGAAACGGCAGCAACAGCGCTAGCAGCACCTTTATCCCCAGCAGCAGCAGTGGTGACAGAACAGCTGCGCCCCTCTTCTGTTTTGTGGCCACCCTCCGAAAGCGCCTGTAGAGGTGTTTCTTCGCAAGTAGGTCCACCGGCGGCAGCAGCAGCAGAAGCACAGGCCGCTCCTGGAGCAGCAGCAAGATCCCCCAGAGCAGCGGCAACACCGGGGATCAAAGGACTTCTCCGAGAAGGAAGAGCAGCAGACGCTGCAGCAGCAGCAAATTCAGCAGCAGAGAAGAGCGTGCTGCTGCTCGCGACAGGCCCGAGATACGCTTCTTCTTCTTCAGCAGGAGCAGCAGAGTCGCCGACAGCAGCCATGAGCTCAGCAGCAACTGAGAAGAAAAATCCCTGCTCTTCCCGTTGCGTCCGCTTCAGCAGCTGTAGCGTTCTCTTCTGCAGCATTTGCTCCCTTTCTTGTCGGACAACTTCTCGCTGTGGAGCCAGCTGCTCTCTCTGCAAGTGTTGCTGCTGCCGCACGGCTCCACCGGGCCCGTGACGCTGCGGCTGTACATCCTGTTGCAGCTGCCGTTGGTACTGCTGCTGGTGCAGGTGCCGATAGAGCTGCTGCTGTTCTTTCTCCTCTTCCTCCTGTTGTCGCTGTGCCTGATACTGCAGCTGCTCGGTTGGTTGCTGCTGCTGCTGCTGTTGCCGTGGCTGCTGCTGTTCCTCTGGTTGACAAGGCCTTTGTGTTTCCTTTTCTGTCTTCCCTGGGCAGACGCGAGCTTCTGCTGCATCCCCTGCTGCTGCTACTTCTTCCTTTTCGTCTTCGTCTGCTGCTTCGGCTGCGGCTGCTCGCCACCACGAGCAGTGCTTCTCTTGCGGAGCAGTTTCACTTGGTGTTGCATGCGTTCGCTCCTTTTCCTGCTCTTCCTCCGGCAGCAGCTCTTCTTCTTCCCCTCCGTCTACGAACAGCAGCACGTGGTCTTGGGCGGCTGCTTGTGCTGAGCGCGGCCGCCAGCAGCGACTGCCGCTGCTGTCTTCTTCAAACAAAGCCTGCAACTCAAGGATTGCAGCCTCTGCTGCTGCTGCTGTTGCTGCTGCTGCTGGGCAAGCCCCCCCTCGCCCGACAGCAGCAGTCACCTGGAAAGCGTCCTTCATAGCAAGCGCTTCCTGTGCTGCAGGAAGAGCAGCAGCATGTGCTTCTTCGTTCCTGGACCTGATGCTGCACCGCTCGAGTCCTGTGCTGGCGGTGCTACTACTAAAACACCTGCTGTTCCTGTCGTTATTCACGTCTGTGGGACACCTACTGCCGCTGCTGCTGCCGGCGCATTCTTCGCTGCTGCTGCTGCTATTCACCTGGATCCCACCGGTGTCGCTTCTTCCGTCGCTGCACTCAGTCCTGCATGTCCCCCTCCTGACCGGGCTGCGCCTGCTGCTGCGATTGCTGTTACTGCTGATATTGCTGTTGCTGTTGTAGGGACTGCTGTTCCCGCTGCCGGCGCCGCTGCTACTGCTGCGGGCGTTCACTACGCTACGATTGTTGCCGCTTTGTACCCCGCATCGGCGGCTGTTGCTGCTGCTGCTGTTGTGGCTGCTGCTGCTGCTGTTGCTGCTGCTGCCGTTGCTGCTGCTGCTGCTCCGCGGACTGCCGCGTAGGCGTCTTTCGCTGTACAAAGTGATGTCCCGTTCTGTTGCTTCCTCCCATGCCGCGGGAAGTTCTCTCATCAAATGGGCTGCAATGCTACTGCTGCTGCTGCTGCCGTGGAAAAGACTGTCTGTCCTGTTGTTTATGCTGCTGCTGCTGCCGGTTCTGCTGCAGCTGCGGACAGTCCCAGCCCGTGCTGTAGTCGCTTCTTCGCTGCCACCGTAACAAAAGGGAAAGAGACCTTCCGAGGCAAGCAGCTGCTCCAACGTGGTGCACTGTTCTTCCTGCAGGCGCTGCTGCGGCAGTGCGGCGATCTGTGGGGTGCCGCAGGAGTGTTGCTGCTGCTGAATCTCTGCTGGTGTCGCTGCCTTTGCTGCGGCCGGAGTCAGCGCCAGGAGCGTCAGAAGGTCGTTTGGCGCTTCAAAGCAGCCCGCCATATCACGTCCTGCTACAGCTGCTGCTCTCGCTGTTGTTGCTGCTGCTGTGACGACTGCCTTTGGTGCTGCGGTTGTCTTTGCTGTTGCTGCTGCTGCTACTGTGACGACTGCCTCTGGCGCTGTCGTCGACTTTGCTGTTGCTGCTGCCGCCGCTGTGACGACAGCCTTTGGTGCTGCTGTTGTCTTTGCTGCTGTTGCTGCCGCTGCTGCATTTACTGTTGTTGTACACATGGCTGCGACCCGTCTCGCTGCCGAGCGTTTTGCTGCTGCTGAATCTGCTTCTTCTTCCTCTTCCGAGCCGAGACCAGGAACAGGCAGCACAGGTGGTGCCGTAGCAACGGCAAGGTTGGCAGAAGCAAGAGCATCAGGCACAGCAGCAGCGGCAAGTACATTTTCGATATGCGCAGCTTCCTGTGCGTTGCAGTCGCCAGCG
This sequence comes from Sarcocystis neurona, assembly GCA_000727475.1. NCBI lineage: Eukaryota > Apicomplexa > Conoidasida > Eucoccidiorida > Sarcocystidae > Sarcocystis > Sarcocystis neurona. Next base: position 3,446,906 of record KL647297.1, read on the forward strand.
GCAATCGGACTGCGCGGAGGATAGCTGCGACTTGATCTTCTGCAACGCACAGGCGTGCTGCGGCTGTTGCTGCTGCTGCGGTCGTAGACCTTGCTGCTGAAGCTGCTTCGGACGATAGTGCTGCTTTTGGTGCTGCTGCTGTGGCTGCTGCCCTTGTCGTTCCTGCTGGTACTTGCAGCAGGGGTGTTTCCTTGTGAGTCGCCCGTTCCGCATGCGGAAAATTCCTTCCATGCAGTTAAATTTGATTCCTGTTGCTGTTTCTGCTGTTGCAGCTTCCACCGCTGCAGCTGCTGCAGTTCCTCTTCCTGCCTGTCGATTGTCAGGCTGCCAGAAGGGACATCCGCGCTCAGTCCTCTCTCCCCTGCGTCAGCCTCCTCCTCCTCCTCTCGCAGTTGCTGCTGCTGCTTCAGCCTCGACCACTTCTCAAGCTCCTTCCATTGCTGTTCCTGCTGCTTCCTCTCTCGAAAATACTGCTGCTCCCTTCCCTGGTGCTGCTGCTGCTGTGGCGGCGAGTGCGACAAAGCAGCCAGCTGCTCCTGTTGATGACCTCGTCGGGTAGATCGCTTCAACTGCTGCTGCTGCTGCATCTGTCGGCTGGGCGGATGCCGCTGCTGCTGCCGCTGCCGCTGCCGTGTTTCCACTGCCGTCATCTGCTGCTGGTCCTGCTGTTGCTCCTGCCGATGCCTCAATAGCAGCGGGACACGTTGCTGGTGCGCTTCATGCCCCTGCTGCTGCAGGTGAGAAGGCTCCTGCGCCTGCTGCGACGGTAGCAATCTCTGCTGCTCGACTGGCATCAACAGCTGGCGCAGCACTTCTTCTGCGGCAAAGGCTCGCTGTTGGGCGCGCTGCCGCAGCAGCAGCTGTTCGGCGGTGCCCCTCTCCTCTTGCTGCTGAAGCAGCTGTCCCCGTTGCTGCTGCTGTCCTTGCTGCTGCTGTGCAACACGTAGCAGTTCAGCTGACGCCGCTGTCGGCACATCTTTCTGCATCTCTTGGCCCTGAAGCAGCTGCTGCTGTTGCTCTTCCAGCAGCGGCTCCTTTACACTTCCTTTTACGACTTCCTGTTGGTGCTGCTGCTGCCGTCGCCGCTGCTGGTGTGTTGCAGACCTTCTTCTTTGCTGCGATTGCTGCTGCGGTTGCTTCTGCTGTTGCTGCTGCTGCTGTTGCTGCTGCTGTTGCTGTTGCTGTTGTTGCTGCTGCTGCTGCTGTTGCTGCTGCTCCTGCTGCTGCTGCTGCTGTTGCTGTTGCTGTTGCTGTTGTTGCTGCTGCTGTTGCTGCTGTTGCTGTTGTTGCTGTTGCTGTTGTTGCTGTTGCTGTTGCTGTTGTTGCTGTTGCTGTTGTTGCTGCCGCTGTTGCTTGAGCAGCAGTTCTTCTCTGCTTTGCTGCATGTCTTTGATTGAAAGATGCAGAGGCCCTCCGCGCAAGCCGGTGAGCTGCTGCTGCCTCTTCCGCGCTCTCATGTAGCATGCGTTGCAGACAGGCAAAGAATTTAGATATCTCCACTGCGGCGTTTGCTTGACATTACAAAGTTCGCAGCAGTGATGACTCGCTGCTGCTCCTCCTCCTCCTGTGTTGCTGCCGTTGCTGCTCCTGCTCTTGCTGCTGCTGGAGGTGCAAAGGCCAGTACTATTACTACTCGTACTACTACTATTACTACTACCACTCCTGCTGCTGCCGCTCCTGTTAGTGCTGTTGCTGCTGCTACCTCCTCCTCCCGCTGCTCCTGTTGCTCCTCCTCCTCCTCCAGCTCTGCCTGCTGCTCTCCGCGCCCGGCCCCCTCCTGCCCTCGCTTTATTTACTTCTCCTTTGCTAAAAAACAGAGCAGTGGACAGCGGCGAGTAGGCAGCAGCAGGTGGAGGAGCAGCCGGACCCAACGAAGATGTGGAAGCGCCTGCTGCTGCTGTTGCTGCTGGTGGCAGAGGAGGAGCGGCGGCTGCAGAGTCCGCAGCAGGAGCCGCGGAGACAGCAGCAGGAGGGGGAAGACCAGCCACTGTCGCAGCAGCAGGAGAGCCTACTGCAGCAAGCCCAGCAGTAGAAGCAGCAGCAGCAGAGCAGGACGACGGTAGAGCAGCGGCTTCTGCTGCAGCCATGGAAGCTTCAGGGAGATCAAGGGGGGAGGAAGCAGCGGCTGCTGCAGCAGATAGGCGTTTTGCCGGGTCGCAGGCAGTCGGCAGGGAAAGAGCAGGAATAGCAGCAGCAGCACCAACTGAGGGAGGAGATAGAGCAGGTTGGACACCACCAGCAAAAGGAGAACAAAAGGCCGAAGTTGCATGGGCAGCGTGAACCGCAGGAAAAGAGAAGTCGACGCTGTCTTCTGTCGAAGCAGCAGAGAAAGCATCAGCAACATGAGTCCTGCTGGTGCAGCCAGCCACATTGCAAGAAGACGAGGAAGAACTACCAGCAGCAAAGGAATGGTGTTGCAAGGAAACAGCAGGCCCAGCAGGTTCTACCAGAAGGTCGCCTTGTGCGACAGCGGCACCTAGCACAGGAGACGAGGCACCTGCAGCTGCAGCTGCTGCAAATATAGAAGAGGAAGCAGCAGCAGTTTCGTCTGCTGCGTCAGAAAAGACGTGTCTCCTCCGTGTTGAAACCCGGTGGGGCATCCCCGCACTGGCTACAGCGAGGGTTCCCTCGCTACTGTCCCGGCGAACCGTGCTGCCGTTGTTGGTGCTATTGCAGCTGCTGTTGCGGCTGCCACTAGTGCTGCTGACTCTGTTGCTGCTGCCGCCCAAGCTCCTGTCTTGTCTGCCACAGGGGAGTAGCCGCTTTCCAGTCGCTGTAATAGTTCTCTCCCTGTCGCTGTTGCCGCTGTCGCAGCTGCTGTTGTTGCTGCCATTGTTGCTGTTGCTGTTGTTGCTGCTGCCGTTGTTGCTGCTGCTGTCATTTCTGCTGTTGCTGCTGTTGCTGTTGTTCCGGCTGTCGTGGTTTCTGCTGCTGTTGTTGCTGCTGCCGTCGTTGCTGCTGCCGTTGTTGCTGCTGCTGTTGCTGCTGCTGTTGCTGCTGCTGTTGTTGTTGCTGCTGTTGCTGTTGCTGCTGTTGTCTTGCTCACTGCACTGCGCTGCGACTGTGAAGCGGCTTCTGCAGTTCCCCTCCTGCTGCAGCAGCAGCGCGTGCTGCGTCAGACTCGCACAGACCCGTTCTCGCCGCCGCTGCTGGTCACGTTGCTGCTCGCTGCTGCTGCCCCCCCTGCTGCTACCAGGAGCCGTCCGTCCTTCTAGCTGGGCTCCTCCTGCTGTTGCTGCTGCTGCTCGTCCGGGCGAGCTGCGACCCACGACGTACTGCGGCACTGCCTCCTCCACTTCTGTCAGCCAACTGCTGCTGTCTTTCCTCTTCTTCGCCAACGCTGCTGCGGCTGTGGATCCTGCTGCGGCAGCACCCTCTGCCATCAGGACCTCCCCACACCGAAGCTCCCCGACATTTGCTGCTGCTGCCGCTGCTGTTTCTGCAGCAGCTACACTACGCTTCCACGCTTCGTCCGCTGCTACTCTTGCCAACCTTCGCGCTGCTGCTGCTGCAGCAGCCTCAAGAAAGCGCTCTCGGTCTCGCGGTGTTGCTACCTCTGCTGCTGCCGCTGCTGCCTCTCCGAGAGGGAGCGTCAGGGCTGCAGCTAAGGCATTGCTGTTCACTGCTGCTGTTGCCGCTTTAGCCGCTGGTGCAGTTGCTCTGGTGGACTCTGCAACACTGTCCACCGCTGCTGCTGCTGCACCGCCCTGAATAATAGCAGCAGTTTTACAGAAGGTAGCAACGGCAGCACCGCATGTATGCAACTGCCGGTTCGTATCTCTGCTGAAGCTGCTGCTGCTGAAGCGAGAAGCAGGCAGCCGACAAGCAGTGCGGCCATCTGCTGCGGCTGCCGGCGTGCTGCTGCTGCTGTCGAAGGAACGAAGCCAGTGATGCTGGCTCTGCAGCACGGCGCTTGCTGCGCGGCTGCTGTCGCTGCTGAGAGGGGGGTGGAGGAAGTGAGGCGGCTGCTGTTCTGCCGTTTCTGCTGTTACAAGTGCTGCTGTGACCGGGCTGTCGCTGCGGCCCCACAAAGACCCGCCAGATGTATTCTTTCCTGCTGCCGGTACTTGGGCAGCGTTGCCTCTCCTCGGGTACTTCGACGGGGGCAGTAGAAAGCTCCCTGCTGAAGACACGCTGCTGCAGAGTCTGCTGCTGCTCTTTCTCCTCTGCAGAGGATCACCACTACTCTCCGTAAGAATCCTGCTGTTGTCGCTGCTACCCGTGATGCAGCTCCTGCTGAGGCTGCTGCTGCTGCCACTGCTGCTGCTGCTGCCACTGCTGCTGCTGCTGCCACTGCTGCTGCTGCTGCTGCCACTGCTGCTGCTGCTGTCACTGCTACCGGTGATCCGGCTGCTGCTGCTACTGAGGCCGCTGCTGCTGCTACCACTGCTGCTGCTGTCACGGCTACCGGTGAAGCAGCTGCTTGCACTGCTGGTGCTGCTGAGGGTGTTGGTGCATGCGTTGTTGGCCTCGCTGTCGCCGTCACTGCAGTGCACCGTGCTGCTGCTACTGCTGCCTTTCATTTTGCTGCTGTGGATGAGAAAGTGACTGCGGCTCTCGGTGGTAAGCCCGCTGCTGCTGTTGCTGCTGCCTGCGTAGCAGAGTTTCTTTGTAGGAGTACTTCCCTTGCAGCAGAATTCCTCGACAAGGCTCTGCAGCTGCTGTTGCGTTGCGCACTGCTGCTGTGGCTGCTGCTGTTTCTGCTGCTGCTGCAGCCCGCTAGTCGCTGCTTCTTCTCCTTCGAACAAAGGCTGCATGTTGCGTGAAATCTTTGTCAGCAGAGCAGGCAGCAGCAGCTGTTGGTTCTCTGTTGCTGCTGCTGTTGCTGCTCGTCTACTGGGAAGGACAGTGAATCTAGCGCTTTTCCCCTCTGGCCAACTTCTTCCTGCGGCTTCTTCTTCAGCTGCTCCTGCTGCTTCTGCTCCTGCTGCTTCTGCTCCTGCTGCTTCGACAGCTGTTGCGTCCACAGCTACTGATGCTGCTGTTTCTCGAGCTGCTGCGTTTTCTGAAGCTTCTGCTGCACCTTCAAAGGCGTATATATTACTGCTGCAGTCTGCTGTTGTTGCTCTCCCGCAGGGGTCAGAGATGGAGACCCTACTACTGAAACTGACGAACCGCCAGGCGTTGGTGCTTCTGCTGCTGCTGACGCTGCCGTTGCTGCTGCCGCTGCTGCGTCGACTACCGGAGATGCTGCTACTCCCGCTTCTGCTGTTGTTGCTGGCCACGTTGCAGCTGCTCAGCCTGTTGCTGCCGCCCTCGCTGTTGCTGCTGCTGTTTCTGCTGCCTCTCTCGTTGCTGCTGCAGGTGGCAAGAAGCCTGGACAGACTACGCAGACGGCGCTTGCTGCTACTCCTGCTGCTGCCGCTGCTTCTTCGCGGCATCCCTCCAAATCTGCTGCTCTCGTTGCGGGAAAAGCCAAGACGCTCCGAAACGATGCAGCCTGTTCCACCGGCAGCAGCAGCAAGATGCGCCGCGTCCCGCTCTATCAAAGAAGCAGCACCACCAGCAGCATAAATCGGGGAGCTGTCAACTGCGAAATTGGTTTGCTCCGCCACAGCAGCAGCAGCAGTGTGAGCAGGCGCAGCCTCAGCAGAGAGAAACAACGTCTCGGTAGCAGGTGCAGCAGCAACAGCAGGGAGAAGGAAGGGAGACGGGGGATCCGTCGTAGCAGCAGTAGCAGCATCAGCAGGTGAGAAGCAGCGTAGCGGGACTGCGGGTCCGAAGGGAGGAGCGAAGCTCAGCCGTCCTTCTGCAGCAGTAGCAGCAGATAATAACACAGCGGCATTCGTCGAAGAAGAAGGGAAGTCGGAAGCTGTATCATCCCCTGTGACAGCAGCAGCTGCTGCAGCACTAGCAGCAAATTCTTCGTCGAGGTGCTTGAAGAATAGTGAACCCGTTTTGCTGACCTCTGCTTCGTCCTCTTCTTCTTCTTCTCTGTTGTTGTTTCCTGTCTCTGTGTCTGCAAACTCTTCCTTGCCAGAAAAGGAAAGGAAAGCAGCAGTTGGTTTCCCCTGGAACAGCCATTCTTCCGCTGCTTGGGCGGCTCTCTCTCTTGCTCGTCGCCCGGCTGCAGCTGCTGCTTCTTCCGCTGCTGCTTCACGCCCTCCTCTGTCTGTCGCTGCTACTTCTGCTGCCGCAGCTCGACCGCCGCGTGAAGGACTCCGCTCAAGCCAGCAGCAGCGACTCTCTCCCAAGCCGGTCGCAGCAGCACCAATCCTGGCCGCGGCAGCAGCAGCAGCTGCTGCATGCGTCAAGTGACTGCTTTCTCCGACTCTCCCCCCTTTTTCCTCATCGTCGTCTCGCAGACGCATCTCCTGGGCCTCACCGACTGCTGCCTTGCTGCTGCGTGCTGCAGTTGCTGCTTCAGCAGCCACGAGCTGTCGACCTCTTCTGCTGCCGAAGTAACTTTCAGTCTGCAACAGTCGGAAGAACGCTTTCGACAAGCCGCCTGCCTGCTCTTCGTGCTGCTCTCCCTCCTTGTGCTGCCCTTGGTGCTGCTTCGCCGCGTGATGCTGCTCCTGCTTCGCTGGGTGCTGCTGCTGCTTCGTTACGTGGTGCTGCTGCTGCCTCGTCAGCTGGTGCTGCTGCTGCTTCGCCGGGTGCTGCTCTTGTTTCTTCGGCCCCGCAGACTCGTGCTGCTGATACGCGTGTTGGCGTTCCTGTTGTCCCTGTGCGCGTTGCTGCTGCTGCTGCCGTTTATCGAGGAAGGTGTGCGTCTGCTGCTCGTGACGCGTCTTCTGCAGCTGCTGCTCTCCGTCAATCACCTGCCGCTGCTGCTCTATCACGTGCTGCACCTGCCAGCAACGACTGTCTGCTTCGCCCGGCACTGCATCAGGACGAAAAGAAGCAGCTGCTGCAGCGAGGACGTTTTCTTTATCCCAGCGCTGCTGTTCCGTATCTCGCTGTAGTCTACCTTCCTCCTCTTCGTGGTTGTGCTGCTGCTGCCATATCTCTTTTCCCTGGTGACTCCGCTGCGACTGCCGCTGCTGTTGTCGGCGTTGCTTCCGCTCCCACTGCTCTTGCTGCTGTTCCTGCGGGCCTTGCTGCGTCGTAGCCTGTTGCTGCTGAGCCCTGTCCGCCTGCAGCTGCAGCTGCTGCTGCTGCTCGCGCTTTGCCTGCCGCTGCTGGAGTTCCGCATGCAGCAGCGCAAGCAGCAGTTCTTCTGAGAAGCCTCGAGGAAGCGCGGACGCATGAGTGAAAAACGAACCAGAAGAAAAAGACGAAGAGGAAGACGGGAAAGTAGACGAAGAGAAGGAGGACGAAGGAGGCCAGGGCTGCTGCAAAGCTGCAGCAACGGGTTGTTCTGCCTCGGCAGAGCACGCTCCTGAGCCGCAGTAGCCTCGTCTCTGTGTTCGCTTCTCCACACTTTCCAACATTTCTTCGTTTGTCTCTCCCGGCTGATCTTCTGCTGCTTCGCGAGCTTCTCCTGTTACTTCTTCTGCCGTTTCTCTCCTCCTTGCAGCACCCACTGCTGCGGCAGCTGCTGCTTGTGGGGCTCTTGCAGGGGCTGCTGTCCCCCAGCTCCGCAGTTGGCGATTTCCACCGCTTGCTGCAGCTACTCTTTCTGACCTGCAACTTGCAGTCCCTGCTGCTGCAGCAGCTGCTTCTGTTTCTTCTTCCCCCTCCTCTCCCTTCTTTTTCTTCGCTTTTCGACTTCCCCCCTCTGACGCTGCTGTTGCTGTTGCTGCTGCCTCTTCAGTTCTTGCCAACGCGAGCCCTTCTGCGGCTGCCGGACCCGCTGCTGCTGCTGCTGCAGATTCTTCTGCTGTCTTGCTGCTGCGCCTCCCCGGGACTCTGACGTTCAGTCGAAGATATGGTAAGCAGCCGAACTTCTTCTCCGAAAGCGCTAGCGCAGCTTTTGCATTTGCTGACGCTTCTGCTGCTCCTGCTTCACCTTCTGCGACGGCTGCTGGCTGCGCAGTTCCTGGGGCTGATGGGGCGGTCTGCTGCTTGGCTGCAGCGTCTTCGCTCTCCGCAGGATTAAAACCGCCTGCCTCCTCTGCCCCTGCTGCACAGGATCCTCTTGTCCCTGCGTAGCTGTTCCCGGTCACCGTTGCTGCCACTGCTGCTGCAGTGCAGCAACCCCCTGCAGTTCCTGAGAGTTTGGCTGCTGCTGCAACTACCGTTTCACACCTCTGCGGTGCTCCTTCTGCTGCTGCGCTGCCTCCTCCTGCTGCTCCTGCTGCAGGACTTTGAAGAAATTCAGGACAAGCAACAACAGTACCAGCAGGAGCGCCCTCTCGCCATCCCGGAAGGGAGTTGCTGCTGCTGACTGTCCTCCACGACCCAGCAGCAACACCCTCCCTGCAATAGGACAAAGAAAAAGAAGAAGCAGCAACTTTTCTGCGACGCGGTGAAAAGGCAACAGCAGGACCGCTCGGAGCCGCAGCAGCCGCGGTGTCCTGGCCGCTGGCTCCAGTGACTGCAGCAGCAAGTGAGGCATCGTCTTCTGCGTCTGTAGCAGCAGCAGCTTTGCCCCAATGGGCCACGGCAGCAGCAGCATCCGGCAGCGACTGGCGCGTGCATCTTTTTCTTTTGCTCCTTTCCAGAAATTCTTCTTCTCCGTCTTTTACTCTGCACGCCTGAGCTGCCGGAGCTTCTGTCACGTCTTCGCCTGCCTCTCTTGCTGCTTTTGTTACTGCTACTTCTGTCATTGTTACGGCTGGTTCTTCTCTCGCTGCCACCCCTGCCGCTGCTGCTGCTGCTTTTCTTCCTGCCACACCCGCTGGTGCTGCTTCTCTCCCTGCCACATCTGCCGCTGCTGGGGCTGCTTCCGCATCTTCCTCTGCTGCTGCCCCACCTCGCCGTGTTGCCACAGTCAAGAGGAGAGCACCTGACCCTGGTGCACGCAGCTCCTTGCCTGCAGCACCAGCAGCAGCCGCAGCAGCAGACGGAACAAGATCCGCCGGAGGAGAAGAACGCTCGGAAGAAGCGACAGTGGCAGCGGTACCACAGGGCGTGGAATGGTGTGTGGGGGGCAGCATTAGCAGCCTTCGAGTCTCTCGTTCTTGCTGCCGCCTCTCCAGCTGCGTTGTTGTAAGGTTCGCTTCGTCGTCTTGGAAATGACTCGCGTTATAGGAGCTGCTGCTGCGGCGCCACGACCTCCTTCGTTCGCTGCTGCTGCAACAGCCGATGTCACTGCTGCCCTCTGCGCCCCAGTAGCAAGTGCCGTCACCCCATAAGCTCTTCACTGACACCGCCTTCTGCTTCACCTTTTGCTGTTTCTCCTGCCGCTGCTGCTGCTTTTCCTGCTGTTGCTCTCCTTGCTGCTGTTCCTGCTGCTGTTCTTCCTGCGATTGCTGTTGCTCCTGTTGCTGCTGTTGCTGTTGGCGGTGTCGTTGAAAGGCCTTATCAGCAACTTGCTCTTCATTTTCCAGTTCCTCCATCCCCGTTGCTCCTGCTGCAGCAGTGAGATTCTCAGCAGCAGCTTCTGCCCACTCAGCCGCAGATTTGCTGCCTGTTATAGAAGAAGCTTTTGGTGCTACAGCAGCAGTCGGTCTGTTGTCGCATAGCCCGCACTCCCTGCGTGTCGCGCAGACAGCCTGACTCTCCTGCTGCTGTTCAGCCCCACAAAATCTCTTGTTGCTACCGTCTGCTTCTCTGTTTCCTCCTGCTGCGGCTTCTTCTTCGCCCCAGGCTGCAGCAACGGCAGCAGCAGAAGCAGCCTCCGCAGCAGGGGCCTCGCATATTATCGCGGACACTTGAGCAGCTGCGGCGGTTGAAGCAGCAGCAGAGGTAGCAGCGGGTTGGCTTGTTGGCCCAAAAGCTCCATGTCTTTGTTCAGGGGAATCGCCGGAGGCAGCAGGGGCTGTTTGCCTTTCGTAGAAACTTGCAAGTTCCGTTCGCAGCAGCACCAACTGCGAGCAAAAATCAGCTACAGCTCTCTCCGATAGCTCGTCCCAAGAAAACTGAGAGGAGAGCGAGGACAAATCTTCGGGGAAACTTTCTGTTTCTGGCTGCTGTTGCTGCTGGTCTTGCCCTTGGTGTTGTGATCCTCCCTGTTGCGGCTGTTGTGGCAACGTCTTGTGCTGCTGCTCGCCTTGCTGCTGCTGCTGCTGGCTCTCCTGCTGCGGTTCCTGCTGCTGCGGTTCCTTCTGCTGTTCCTCTTTCTCCTCGTGCTGCTGCTGGGATGGCTGCTTCTCTCTGCCGTCCGCTCTAGACATCTGTAGAGGAGCGCAGCTGCGCCCCGTAGTGTCCGTAGCTTTTGCTCCAGCTACTGCTGCTGCACCTCCTACAAGGGTTTTTACCTTGCTGCTCTGGCTCCCTGTTGCGTCCGCTGCTGCGGTCACGCCTCTACGTGCTGCCCCACTTACTCCTGCCGCTCTTGCTGCTGCAAAAGATGAGACTGCTGCTGTTGCTGGATCTGCGGCGGCTGCTGCTGCAGGGTTGTTTGCTGCTGTTGCTGTGTCTGCAGCTGCTGCCTTCTCGTCTACTGCTGCAACTGCTGCTGCTGCGCAGGTGTGTGGGGCGGCTGATGCCGCTTCTGTTTCTCTGTCAAATCCCGCTGCAGCTGCTGTTACTTCTGCTTTTGACGCACGTTCATTCACTGCAGGAGGTGCCGTTGCTGCTGTTTCTCTACCTTCTCGCTGCTCCTCCTGTTGCTCTACGGCCGTACTGCTTCCCCACATAAGCCTTGCTTTCTTTGAAACAAGCGTTGCTGCTGCTGCTGCTGTGGCTCCTCCTCGGCTGTTGTCGTGGAATTCTTCTCCCCACGTTCCTGCCGGGTGTTTCACTTCACCACGTCGCTCTTTTTTATCTTCTGCTGCTGCGGCTACCTTCTTCTGTTCAGCTGCTGCCACTTCGTCTGTTTCTGCTCGTACTCCTGCTGTTCTTGACGTAGTCTCGCCTCTCCTCCGGGCCTCAGCAGTTCCACCTGCTACCGCATCTTCTTCCGCTGCTGCCACGTCTCCTTCTGCGGTTCTTCTCCCAGCCGCTGATGCTCCGCTTTCTACAGCCACTTTTCTCCTTGCTGCTTCTTCGGTTCGTCCCCCTGCACCCGTCCCATTTGTTGATGGCGTGTTCTGTCTTTCTGCGTCTGCGGTTGCAACGTCTCGTACTGCTTCTGCTTGACTTTTTGCTGCTGCCACTACGTGCGTTGCTGCTGCTGCTGCTGGTCTCGCTGTTAAATCGAATTGATCTGCTGCTGCCGCTCTTCCACCACCTTCCCCTTTTCCTTCTAGGGTGCCGCTTTCTGCTGTCGCCCTTCTTGTCGCTGCCGCTGTTTTCTGTTCTGCTGCCGCCGTCCGTTCGGCTGCCCTTTCTCTCTTCCCTTTCCCCACTTCTTCTGCTGCTGTCTTCGCTTTCGGCGCCGCTGCCTCTGCCGGTCTCACGCCTTCTCGGGGAGATGGAGCAGCAGCAGCCACAGAGCACAAGCGGGCCGTGGCTTCAGGCAAAGTGGCAGCAGCAGCAACAGAAGGCGATGGATCAAAGGCGGCACCAGCGTCTACGGAAGCAGCTGCGGAGTCATGTGCAGCAGCGGCAGCTCGTTCGCCAGTACGTGCGCTGGCTGCAGCACCGAGAGAAACAGCAGCAGTAGAGATCACTACGTCCGGACGGCCTGCGGCAGCGGGAGACGCCGCACCAGTTCCAGCAACAGCAACAGCTGCATCGGCTTCCGTTCCAGCAGCAGCAGCTGCTGCTCCAGCAGCCGCAGGTGAGCCGACGTTGGTATTAGAAGCTACAACAGGAGGAGCACCGACAGACAGCGTCGAAGAGGCTGCAGCGGTAGCAAGGGGGGAAGAAGTACACTTTTCTTCCCCTGAGGGAGTTCTGCTTGCCTTTTCATCTTCGAAGAGGCATGTACTGCTGCTGCTGCCTGCAGTGCGTTCCGCCTTCCGGAGAGAGGGACACATTTGTGGTGTGCGAGCTGCATACAAAGAACTATTTTCCTTGTGACTTCGGTGTACGCGAGGTTGACTCTCCTTCTGCTGCTGCTGCTGCACTTTCTGCTGTTGCTGCAGCGGCTTAACCTGTTGCTGCCTTTGCAACGAGCGACGTCGGGCTACAAATCCCACCCTCTGGTTTCCCCCTTGCAGTTCTGCCTTACCGAGCGAATCTCCACATGCCACAACTTGTTGCTGTTGGTGCGGCTTCTGCTGCTGGTGCAGTTGCTGCTCCTCTTGCGACAGCTGCTGCTGATGCAATCGCTGGTGCACCTGCGACAGCTGTTGCTGCTGGTGCGGCAATTTTTGCTGGTGCTGCTGCTGGCGCTGCACCTGCTGCTGTTGCTGGTGCTGCTCATGCTGCTGCTGCTGCTCTTGGTGCTGCTGTTCCTGCTCTTGCTGTCCCCCTCGCCGCCGTTGCCGTGGGTGCTGCTTTTCTTCTTGTCCATGTACCTGCTGTCGTTGCAGCATCCCCTGCCCGTCACCAAGAAGCTGAGGAAACTCCTCTCTTACTACTGATGCTTCGAAGTTGCTGCTGCTGCTGCTTCGTTGAGGACTCGAAGCAACGGCCCCGACGACTTCAGAGCTCCTGCAGTTGAAATTGCGGCTGCTGCTGCAAGTTCTGCTGCTGCTTCCGCCGACGATAGTGCCGCTCCAGTTGTTGCTGCTGCGCCAGCTACTGCTGCTACTTTCGCTGCTGTTGCTGCTGATGCTACCCTCTCTGCTGCTACTAGTGCTGCTTTTCCCCGCGGCGCTGCTGCCTTCGCTGCTGCTGCTATTTTCGAAGCTGCTCTTGCTGTTGCTGCTGCTGTCTGTTCCGCTGCTGCGGCCGCTAGACTCGCTGCAAATTTGACTGCCGCTTCTACTCTGGTCAATATCCGCTTCACTTCTCATTTGCTGCTCTCGCAGCTCCCCTGCTGCCGCCTGCCGTTCGCTTTTCTTCTCCACTTGAAAGGGACGTAGAACCGACAGAGTCAGCTGCTGCTGCGTCAACAGCGACGGTCTGTGTGGTGCTGCCGCTGCCATTCCTGCGGCTGATTCTTCCTTGGGTCGCTCTTCTTCCACAGCCGCAAGTGACGCAGCGGCTGCAGCAGGAGCAGCAGCTCCTCTGCACGCAGCAGCAGCTGTCGCAGCAGACACAAGAGCAACAGCAGCAGCGTTACTCGCAGAACCCACCGGCGTCGCAGCACCAGCTGCAGCATGCGTCGCACAGGCAGAAGCAGCAGCAGGACGTCTCGCTGTCCAGTCGCTGCCTGCGACAGCAGCAGTCCACCCAGCTGGGGTGGCAAGGCTTGTTGCCCACTCACTTCTCGCAACCTTTGCAGCAACAGCCGCAGGCTCACCAGCTGCTGCAGCCAGAACAGCAGCAAGCCCGTGCGCAGCGGGTGAAGAAGCGGCAGCACTAACTGCAGCAGCGTCCTCAGCAGCAGGAGCGCCTGCTGCAGCTGCAGTGTCGTCAGCGGCAGCAGCGTCTACGCATGCAGTCGGAGTTCTCCCGGTGACGTGGGACTCAGCCGCAGCAGCAGGGGCAGCAGCAGCATAACTATTTTCTGCAGTAGCAGGAGCACGTTCAAAAGAAGCGTAGACTTCTTTGCTTTCCCCGGTACCTGCTGCAGCTTTTGTCACAGTTGCTGCTGTTCGACAAGAGGCAGCAGCAGCGACAGCAGCAGCAGCAGGACAGTCTGTAGCAGTCGTAGCAGCAGCATGTTTCTGACGAGACGCGGTGACTCCGCAGACAGCAGCAACGGGTCTATATGCAGCAGCTGCAGCAGCAGTTTCCTCGAGCAAATGCTGTTGGACTGGCTCTTCTGACTGAGTTCTTTCTACTGCATAGACTTCTGCTTCTGCTGCTGCTCGCTCTACCGTTGCTGCTGTTGCTGCTGCTGCTGCGATTGAACCAGAGATCTGTGGCAGTCGATCCGCTGCGGCTGCTGCTGCTTCTTCCTCTTCCTGTTCAGCAACAGCAAGTGCTGCTGCAGTTTCTCCGCTGATCTGTGCTGCCGTCCTGCGCACCGTCCTTGCGACCTCCTCTGCTGCTGCGGCACCTCCCAGTCCTCCTCCTGCATGTGGTCCTGCGTGTGTTGCTGTCTCTGCTGCTACTGCTGCTTCACTCTCTGGTGCTCCTACTGCTCTGGACGATCCTGTTGATGCAAAATTAATAACAAGTCCACTGATTTCAGCCGGCTCCATGACGCTACCTCTTTTTGGCTACTCTTGCTGCTGCTCCTCCTCCTTCGTGCTGCTGCTGCCTCACTCTGCCTCCTTCGGCTGTTCGACTGCCGTCGCTGCGGCTCTCAATCGCTGCAGTGGCCGCTTCGCATACGGCTTCTCTTTCCTTGTCGATCAAGTTCTTGCTGCTGGTTTTGCTTCAACAGACCGGTTGCACTTCTGCTGCCGGTTCTTCTTTCTGGTGCCGCTGTTGCTCCAACGGACCCCTTAAACTTCTATTGGAGGCTCTTCTTGCCGCTCGCGCTGCTTCAGCCGACGTGTTCCACTTCTGCTGGTACCTGCTTTTGCTGCTGCTCCTGTTTCAACCGACTTTTTGCAGCTCTGCTGGCTCCTCTTCTTGCTGCTGCTGCTGCTTCAACCGACCTGTCTCGCCTCTGCTGGCTGCCGTTCTTCCTGCTCCTGCTTCTGCGTCAACTGCATTGTTTCACTTCTGCCGCTCTTCTTATCGCTACCGCTGCTGCTGCGCGGTCCCGTACTACGCGATCTCTCTGCTGCTGTTGCTATCGCTGCTGTTGTTCCTGACTTCTCCTGCTGTTTCCGCTGCTCCTGCAGTTGCTAACGCTTCTGAACCTGCTGCTGCCCCTCTGTTTCTCTCTTCTTCAGATGTTTTAGCCTTTTACTTGCAACAAGTTGTGGGGGACTGGGGGAAATGGGGAACACTGTCACGTGCAGTTGCTAAGACGGTGACGCACCCTCGGGGAGTGTGAACGAACCTCCGTGTACCAACAAAAATTTATTTTTTCTTTTACCTCTCTAAATCTTCAAACCTTCAACAACTATGTCGTACATGTGTACGTCTGTGCTAACGGGTTCCTGTGTGTGTGTCTAAACATATATCTGTATATATATGTGTATACATATATATATGTATATATATATATACGTATATGTGTATATAGCTCTTATATGTACACACGTATCTACGTAGGCGTATATATATACATACATATATATAGATGTAGATTGATAGATATAGATATAGATTGATAGTGATATAGATAGATACACACATACGTACTAACAAAACGTATGTATACATGTATATATATATACATATACATATACGTATAGGTACATATGTAGATACAGACTGATAGCTATAGATAGAGACTGATAAAGATATAGATTGATAGAGATATGTATAGATACAAACATCCGTACAAACAGTGCTTAAGTTGACATATATATATGTATATGTGTATGAACAGGGAGGTAAACGGGGTGCTTTTTATACATAGATCAGTAATGAGTCACCTGGTTGTTACGTATCCATATATCTACATCAGTACCTATACGTATGTATATATATACATATATAGAAAGAGAGAGAGAGAAGGAAGGGACAAATAGAGAGAACGATGTTTGGGTCTTTGCTTTCATGCAGAGAAGCTTGATAGAATACCCTGGGTAGAATTAATACAGAGATACATATGTAAACGCTCCACTAGGCGTATACGTGGTGGGGGATGTATGTTTGTATGGGTGTGACTAACTTTGTACCAGGTGTCCACAAGGATGCAGATACGAGGATGAATTAACATAGCTACCACTCGTGTATTTACCCGCCAGCAGAAAAACGCCTACACAGATAGGCTTGTACATAAATAGTTATGAATAGGTGAGAGATACAGATAGGTATACATATATACATATATATATAGTGGACACGTATATGTAGTTGAGGTGATTAGTACGTGTATAGGGACAGAGAAGAACAGAGAGAGGGACGGCTACAAAGAAAGGAGGACACACGTACATGCAGAAGTGGACAAGTGTGTTGACTTATGCACCTGGACATGAACTCTTTGCACGAGGAACAGGGTGGTTCTTTTTCTCTTCTTGTCGCTGGGGACAATCCTCTCCCCAAGATGCGTCGGTACGCATTTCCTTTGAATACAGAGCCGCCTTTCAGAGAGAGAATATATATGTGTGTATGACCGAAAGGCTGTGTAAAGGCGTGAAATATCCCCGGTCGTTTTCCTCGGGCGCACACGCGTACAAAAACTGACACAGACGACCTTGCTTCACCGTTCGCTTCGAGTGGACAGAGGAAGACGAGAAGACATAGCCACAGACTTCCCGACATATATGACCATACATGACACGACGCGTAGCTTCAAAGAAACGTCATTCACACAGCCTTCCTGCCATGTAAATACATATAGGGGACGACGCATAGGTTCAAAGGAACGTCAGTTTACACAGCCTTCCGGTCATATATAAGGATATGCGTGATACGACTTATAGATTCAAAGAAACGCCTGTCCACGTGCGTGTGTTTCCATCCCTGAGGTGGCACACTACATAAGAGTACAGAAATAGGGAGGAAGAGAGATACTGCAATAGGCAAAGAATAACAAGAAAAAGAGTTCCCCTCCTCTAAACATATGTATACACATGCGCGAGACGACGCAGAAATACAAAGGATGGCTAGGAGACGTGTGTGTGAGAGTCTTTCCGAGGGTGCTCGCCGTACAAATTTACAGAGGTCGACAGAGAAAGCCGTCACAACCGTGAAGAAGTATTGTAGACCTGCAGATATGTCCCTACGTCTATGACCTGTTGTGGCGAAACGAACGTCTCTCCACATATCGCCCAGGTACGCATCGCCCAGGTATGCACATCTCAGAGAACGCCTTCGGGTGTACGTACACCCCACGCACCCGATGTAAGAACTTCTGCTGGACATACACCAAGAATATCTAAACAGACACTCGTTGGAAGCCTTCCTGGTGTATGTACACCCGACGGTGTATGTACACCTCACCTACGCGTCTCTTCTGAACGTACACTAAACACACCCAGTGTAAGCGCCCCTTCAAAGTGTACACCGGCGCATATCTACGGGTGAAGACAGACACCAAAATTACGAAAAACTCCACGCAAAAATTAGCAGAGATGAAGAAAGGCGCTCGCCCGCAAGAACGACCCACACACACACACACACACAGAAATCCGTTTTTTTGTCTCCACGCCACATAAACACGCCCTTGTGGCGCCCACAACGCCGACGTTTTCTCTCAGCCGACTTCAGCTGCGCACAAAATTACGCGACTCTCTGTATATATATGTGTGTCTGTAGTTATGTTTGCTCACTCACGTGGAGAGACAGAAAATTGTCCTGGATAGACAAACGCGTGTGTGTTTCTGTAGAAAAGTCATGTACAAATTCGCTTTTTTAAAAGAAACTTCGCTCCGTGTTGATGATGCATGGGTCGCTGCAGCACCCGACTGCTGCGACTCGTCAAGCACACATACACAGAGCACGCGCAAAACAAAAACTGCGACTTCGGTTCTCCGTACGAAGAGGACCTGTTCCGCCGCTGCTGCAGCGCGCAGCAAATAACTGCCTTGGCAGAAAAACTGCTGCTGCAGCGACGCCAGGACCTGTGGAACACGGTCACTGGCAGCAACAGCAGCAGCAGCTGCTGCAGGCGAGGGTGTCGCCCAAGCGTTGTTGAGGACGCCGGTGGAAGGGGGACGGGCCAAAAAAAGGAACCAAGACAACCAAGAAGAAGGCGAAATCCAAAAGAAGCAGGGGAGTCTGGGAACGACGGAGGAACTCAGAAAAAGGAGAAAAAGAGGAAGAAGGGGATATCCAAAAGAAGTGGCGGACCCTGAGAAAGACGGAAGGACGCAGAAGAAGAAGAAGAAGAAGAAGAAGAGGAAGGAGAAGAAGAAAAAGAAGGAGATGAACTTTTCCTGGTTCCAGTGTTATTCTGCTTCGCTTCTGTTGCCTTGTGCGTCACCAGCAAGGATCCCAGGATCCTGCTGCTAATGCGACTGCTGCACCTTGAAAATGTTGCTGCTGCTTTTGTTATTGCTGATATCTTTGTTGCTGCGCCGCTGCACCGAGCCGCCGCCTGCTGCTGCTGCTGGGCTGCCTGGCTCTACTGCTGCCGCTGTCGTTGTTACTTGGAGTTCTGTTGTTGATATGGACGTGCCGTCGTAGCTGGGTCTCTTTGCTGCGCCTGCTGTTTCTTCTGTCGACTCTGCCGCAGGAGACTGCGTCGGCTGCTCCCTCACAAGTGGCGCGATTTTGCATTTGCTGCTGCTGGGAGCGGGCTGTTTCTGCTGCTGTGCTGCAGCTACGAATAACGCAGCTGCCGCGTTGCTGCTGCTGCTGCTGCTGTCCACCTTCTTATCGCTCTTGCTGTGTGTGTGTGTGTGTGTGTGTGTATGTCTAGGTCTGAGGCGCACGTGTGTACCTGCATCACCAGATCCTTTCTTTGCTGCTGATGCAGTTGCTGCGGTTCACCTGCAGCTGTTTTTGCTTTCTGCGAGATTGTACCTATGCGAAAAGGACGCTGCTGCTGTTGTCGGCGGCTGCCACGGTCGCTGCGGCTGCTTCTTTCGTTGAAGAGGACTATGCGGCTTAAGCACTGTTCCCCCGCCAGCAGCACCTCTGTTGCAGTTCTTCGTTCTGCTGTGCCCCTACCACGGATCCTTCTGCCTCTCTTGGTGCTCCGGTTGCGCAGTGGAGCTGAGATCTACTGTTGTGTTGCTGCCTCGTGGTGCAGCTGCTCTGCGAATGCTTTCTTTGACTCACAGATGCAGCCCTGACACGGGAATCAGCTGCTGTTCCGGCTCAATATTTATCTCTCAGCCGTGCTGCTTCTCCTGGAACTGCAGCCATACTTCTGAGCCGGCATCTGTGTTTCTTCTTGCAGTTACTGCCGCAGCTTCTGCGTCTGTTGCTGTTGACTTTGCTACTGCTGAGGGCGCAGCTGGAGGAGCAGCAGCCACAGCAGCAGTGCCTCAACAGTAGCGCCAGCAACAGGTTAGGGAAGCTGCGGAAAGCAGCCCTCAAGATCCGAGAGGAACCGATGCCAGTGACAGCAGAAGCGCGCCGCGCTAGAAGAACAACGGCAGCTCGAGTCGATACCTGTGTGTGATAGTTTGTGGAACTCTGAGGAAGAGTATTCATATTCTCGCCAGCAAGGCAGAGAAAGAGAAGAAGCCTACACGGCACAGGAACTCTGCAGCACCATCTCGCTTTTTTACAGACACTGGGGCCGAGTATCCTCTACTGCTGCATCTCGGTCTTTTCCTGCTGCGGCTGCTGCTGCTGAGGAACAAGCGCTACGACTCTGCTGTAGTCTTTTGCTGCTTCTTCGTACGAGTTCCTGTGATGGTTATGTGCGGCTGAGGAAGCAGGTGCTGCCGGCGTTGCTGTTGGTGATCTGCCTCTTCTGGGGGTACTGCTTTGCTACGGCTGATGCTTCCGCTTCGCTCTGGGTCCGGCTGCTGCCCTTTCCTGTGGAGAACTACCTGCTATGTGCCGTTGTGATGGGCATGGGGTTGTGTTTCTTCCCCGCTGCTGCTGCTTTTCTTCCTCTTCGTTCTACTTCTGCTAAAGGGCCCTGCCCTCGAGAAGCACGCCAGGCTCTGCTGAAGAGGAAGAGGCGTGCTGCTGCTGCTGCTCGTTTTGGCGTTGGAAGAGCTGCTGCGGCTGCTGCTGTTCTGCTGCTGCCCAAGTAGTCGTCCCTGCTGCGGCGTTGGGCTGGACGCTGCCGCAGCTGCTGCTCTTGTTGTTCTGCTGCTGCTGCTGAAGACGGCGCGGGGGTTAGGGGCTGGGCGTTGCTGCAGTTTTTGACGTTCAAAAGGGACCTGGTCTCCCTGCGGCTGCCGCACGTGCTCTCGTTGATGCTGCGGCGCTACGTCAGTAGGCGGGATCAAAAACGCTGCTGACACGCTCGCTGCTCTGCTGCTGCTGCTGCGGTTGCTGCTGCTGCTGCTCAAGCCCAGATCAGCTCACCGCTGCCCAGCACCAGCAGCAAAGGGCAGAGGGAAGGGGCACACACAGATCAAGCAGATCAGCGCCAGCATATACCAGCAACAGGACTAGCAGCAGATCACACAGCTGCAGATCAGACAGCATAGGGGTGGACGTGTTGCTGCAGCAACCGTCGCACGCGTTGTTTGTGCAGCAAGAACAGCAACAGCGGCACCACCTCAACCAGAGCATTCGCATTCGCCTAGAACAGTTGCCTCATCGGCGGACTGCAGCAGCAGATCAGGCAGCAACATAACGTCTGCCCTCCTTCGGCAGCAGCGGTACTCTAGCAGCTGAGGGTGTTGCAGCGGAAGCACAGCAGCAACCGTTTGGCGTGCGGCGGCAGCGCGGCACCATCACCATCCCGGGCGCACCAGCACCAGCAGCAGTACGTCAAAAGCCGAGGAAGAACCCAAGTTGGCGTAGCGCAGTGGCAGTGAGACGAGTTTATGCTGATGCGTTCTTATTGCAGTACAACAACAGTAGCAAGTCTGCAAGGAAATGAGACAGCTAGGACGCACGGTCGGGTGAGAATTGGGCAGCCACTGCTGCTGCTGCTGTTGCTCCGGGCTCGGCATTGCAGATAATACGGGCAGAAAGCAATGATACACCCAGTTACTGCAAAACAGAGAGCGCACGGCGGACGCCGGAGCAACGCGCAGAAGAGCAGGAAAGGACGACGTTGTGCTGACATAGCAACAGCAGAAAAACCCACGTGTGCAACACACCTCAGCATAGAACGGCAGATGCCCCACAGGTAAGCACAGCAGGAGCTGCTGCAGCAACACCTGCAGCATCCGCGACAACCTTGCTACTGCGGCTACCGCAGCGGCGGTTGAACATATATACGACTGAATTTTAAAGGCAAGAAATTCAGGAGGAATAGATCCTAGTGCACCCGTAGCCGTTGTTAGCGCTACTCAAGGACGCAGGGTATCACAAGGTGCAGCCGCGACACCAGCAGCACCCGCAGTAGCAGCATCAGCAGCGTCAAAAGCAACAGCGGCAAAAGCAACGGAGGAAATCTGAGTTTTGGTTGATGTGCAATTACTTCTACAGAGGTATGCGGAGGGATGCTGTTCGTGCAACACACCTGCGCTGCTGTGGGAGGGCTGTAGTGAATCTTTAGACACACACGACCTAAGTGTCCTGCAGATGTGGAGACCAGCACACACACAGGCCATCCCCCTGAAGAGGGGAAAGTGGCTCAGAGATACCACCAAGGGAAGAAGCAAGACCAGCAGTTGTACAATTGCCGAGCGCACACGTGGAGCTCTAGGGAGCAAAGGAGTCTCAGCAAGGCGAGCAGGAACAGCAGAGGTAACCCAGCAAGCAGAGGACACGCCACCCGAGCCGCACATCCAACGACCTCGCGAGAAAGAACACCTGCCCCACACGGCGCCTTAATGTACACGTAACACACACAACAGCACGCAGAGCAGCATGAGAGACGACGGCAACAGTAGCCGCGGGGCAGGGGAAACAGCAAAAGGACCAGACACAGTACGAATGCCGATGGCAGCAGCAGCAGCAGCATCACCGTTGGTCTGGACACACGGTGGCACCACGAAAAGGAAGAAGAGCAGCATGTGCGACGACTTCGGGACCAACAACATGGTAACGCGTACGTACACCTACGGCAAGGAACACAATAGCAGCAAAAACAGCGGCGCTCCGGTCATTCGACAAGTGAGAACGAAAGCAGCAACAGCAAGAGCAGCAGCAAGGCGAACACACAGCAACACCGACGACAACGCAGCAACAGAGGTCACTCGGACCTCCGGCAGCTTGTGCGCGTGTACACTGGTACGAGGGGAAAGTTCAGCGTTTTCCTGCACGTTAAGGCGCGGCGAATCAACGTCGGGTGCCACTGCTGGCTGTTACGGCTCTTTAAGTTTGCCGTTCGACTCAGTCCTGCTGCTGCTATTACTAGTACCGCTCTTGCCGCCGGCGACTGCAGCTTCACGTGCACAGATGGATGTGTGACTGATCGAGTAGATTATCGCTGTGTAGGTGGAGAAACAGACAGATGGTTGGAGCTGATGTAGATGCTAAAGCGTACTGGTCTAGTGTGTGCATTTCCCCTAAGCTCAAAAAGGCGCCATGATACGGACGTACTTAACCAGAGAATTCTCGTTGATTACTCACAGACGATCACGAAAAATTTGATGACATACAAAAGTATATACATACGGACGCACAGACAGCAACAGCTCTAGCAATTCGTGTCGAAACGCGTCATATACGTCTCAAGGGTAGAACAGTTCAATTCTAGCTGCACACACGTATATGGATTTTTCTTTTGGACGCGTGTATGTGTGCATGTGCAAGTGTTTGAAAGTATACATGAGACCTGTTTCTGTACACTTTTTGGTGCAAATACCGGTTGATGTGAGGGCGTAATCTAGAGGTGTACTCTGGTCTGTCGTGGGGGGGCCTGAAGAAAAGAAGAAATGCTTACGATGTCTACTCTACTTTTCTGTGATCCGCAAAAGTCATGCTTGTTTGCACGCCGGTGAAGGAATAAGAGATAAAATGTAGACTAACACACACACCCATCAAAGGTCTGCGCAGCACAACAGCATCTCATCCGTCTGTAGAAACAGAATTCTTCTGCAAATTTGTGAATGAAGGTGGAGCATCGTACAGCCGCTGCCGCGCAAGTTCTTAAAGATGGACAGGAGGAACAGGAATGAAAAAAGAAAGGGAGAAAAGTCTCAGTGACAGTCAGAAAAATATGCTGCAGCACTGTCGAGGCAGTGCGCCGAACTATAGTTATCAGTACGAATTAAGGCACATGAACGGAGAACCCAAGCGTGGCACTTTGCACGTTCGCATAAAATGTGAGACGCAATCGTGATTGTTATGCAGACGGTATTTCTGGCCTGTACAAAAAAGCACGCATATACCTGCGTGTGCAGATCGTGGGTACGATGGACACACACGCATGATGAACACAGAGAAAAAAAGACACACGCACACACGGGTCTGCTCGGCAACTTTGTACTCTGGTAAGTTTAAGGAGGCCCGGGAAATTGGGAGCAGAGTACGATGTTGTCGGCAGGACTTTTCTCTAAAAAGAAACATTCACTCAAGACCTGCACGTGTTATCGGTCTTTCTCGTGGACCTGTCTACGTAGCTGGGCAAAGGTGTAGAGAATTCGACGTAGCCACTCGTGCGTACTTGCGCATATGTCATTACATATAGATACAATACACGCATACGTATGTATATATATATATGTATAGTATTGCGCGTATGTCATTATATATAGATACAATACACGCATACGTATGTATATATATATATATATATGTATGTGTGTATTGTATTGCGCAAGCCAATCTGGCGAGCTCGCATATATAGACGTGTATACTTATGTGCGTATGCGTCTTTTAATATCATCCTGGTCGCGCGTAACACTGTATATCTTCAGGGTATTATCCAGCGCGCCAGACAGGGTCTACCAGACAGTGCTGAAAATATGTGCTTGGTCACCACATTCCACAAAAAGGAGCAAATAGATCTCCTGAGCTTTGAGAAATATGTGTGCCTTTAGAACTAGTTATACGTGTTAATATATACACAACTGAAATTTTGTAAATAGAAAAATTCATTGCATGGGGACGGGGACGCGCAGTTACCGGTCAGCGCTACCAAGTACACACACAAACACACACACACAGAGATGTACACAGGTACGATTCAGGTACGATTCAGGAATGACGATATGGACCTGTACAGTGAACTCACAGGTAGCACAAACCTGGGTGGACCCAGTTCCCCGTACACAGGATATTGCTAGAGTCAACGAGGCTGCAAGACGATTTCAGTTAAATGCAAACCAGACAATGGAAGCACGAAAGGTGCATGTTTGTATAGAGTTCAAAAGCACATGAAATACTACACAAGATTTCAGCGGGAAACGCGATACATAGATGCTCTGCGCGACCGTATTTTTGTCCTGTCTACTCTCGCCGAATGCCCTACTGCGGGAAGGCTGATCACGCTTTTCGTTATCAGCGACGGAAAAATGCCACCGACGCATTGCAGCAACTTCTTGTTGTCAGAACCTCTAGGAGAAGCTGGAAGACCACAGAACAATGCTTGCCGGAATTCATACTCTCAAGATATGCTTGTTTACTAAAGATTCCACGCTATTTGTGAGATTTTTTCGTAAAATTAGTGAACAGGCGAACTTCGCGTGTATACTGTTGACAAGCCGAACGGGGGTTCCTGTAAATCCAGAGTTTCTCGTTGAAACTCTGTACCACCAGAGAACCTCTTGAGACTTTCTCCATGTCAGGAGAGAATAGCCTAACTTATGTGTAAGCAACGATAGTGCTTACGACGTGGTATCTGCCACAGTTTACTTTTGTACATAGATATCTTCACATGTCTACATATATGCTTACGTCAGGCAGATATGCTCGTATTGTGTATATGTGTGTGTCACGTCTAGGTATATTTGTACTAATGGGACTGAGTACACGGACTTCTAGTCGTATACATTAATAGAATAGTATACAGGCGCACTGTGGGTGATTTCCTCGGGCACACCCACAGGTCAGCATATGCGCACTCTTATAGGTGAAGACGCTCAATTTTGTGTTCACGTATGCGTAAGGCGAAGGCGTGTGATATTGTGCCCACGAACAGAGAGGAGACGTATATATACATATGTATGTATGTATATATATGTATGTACATACGAATGTAAACAGGTGGATGGTAGTGATATATAGACAGACCTGGATACGGGCAAGTATACGTATATCTGTTCGTATACGCGGGTATGCTTATATGTATATACTTTTAATTGTACGGGTGGATCTAGATAATGACACTACTTGTTTACCGGTCACGTCCTGCTCAAGATGCCTGGTGGTTAGTTTGGCGATGGCCCAGGCAACACCTCATCGCGGGACATTCGGTTTTCCCTGTTCCAACAAACAGAGACAGCGTTGTACGTATATATTCCAGGATTTGTTTCCTTGCGAGTACAATCAGCACTTCTTAGGTTCTTCCTGATTGACACGGCGTTCACGCACACGTGTACACGTGTGCATATGGCGATATGAGCAGAGGCACCTCTACCTAAAAGAGTGCAATACAGAGATTTGTTGTCACGCCCCTCATTTCGTACAGTACCTGCCAATTTCTTTTTAACTCGTTGTTCTTCTGTTTATTTCTCTTCTTAAGGATGCACAAGATTCCTAAATACATAGCAACGCACCAAACCTCGGTGACATTCCACACTAGATAGAAAGAATGTTCTCCGTCTAAAAAAGGAGAGTTTAGACACAATGCAGCTTAGTAGAGCAGCTGCTCACACCTTCTGTAGTGCAGTTGTACGCGTACACGTATTCGATCTAGAGTGTGTCTGTACACGCGCACACCGATGCACATCTGCAGCCTCTGCAAAGATTGAAGAATTCACCCTGGTTCTTCACATAATACACAACAAACTATTCAGGACACTGGCAACCCTGACCTTGTTTCTGTTTTGTACACAGACGACTGAACATATATATGTATGTACATGCATGCATATATATGGATACGTGTATGTGTATGTCATGTATACCTTTGCATACACGAAAGCATACGAACAGTTTTTTCCAGATGTACACCATTCGATCCTAAGCAGAAAGAAAAATAGCAACGCCCATGCGGACACATAGTCATATTCACTTATTTATGGATTCTCCAGGTGCAAAAGATGTGCAACTGTATATGCACAATACGAACTAGTGTCCACATGTCGTGTGACTGCAGTGCTGCTTCCATCTGTGATCATCCCTTCATTTTATACTAAAGGGCACTAGTTGTAGGGTAGTTCACGTGGTTGGTTTCCCGCTCACATTGCACTGCAGGACAACAGCCCACCTACCATCTGTATCATTGCTCAGTTTTTCAACTTGTACGAAGAAGAATCTTTATCTGTATGCCTCAGTGTACTAACACGGTCACTGTTACTGCTTGTATCACTACTACTAGTACTACTTCTATTGCTCTAGCTATTACAAGGAACACTGTTCCTGGCCCTATTATAACTAATGAAGCTACGAGCGTTTTTCCAATTCGGACCACCACTATTACAAATAATGTTCCTACGTGCATGACGTCGTTCCTCCACGCACTGCGTATGAAGGACTGGCTCTCCAGTAAGCTCGAGCGTTGACTTTGTTTCATCTTCAAGAACGACGTGTGACACCCACACTTGCGTATAGAGCTGCTGTGCGGTGTCCACAAAAAAACTCTCCATTTATTGGTACATTAATCCTGGCCTACGAGGTTGTCACCACGTCTTGTGAAGTTGATTTTTCTGCCATACAATAGATACCAGGTTCTTCGGAGTTGAGTAGACCTTAGCCGCAATTTAAGCTGTGTATTCATCATGCGCTCCGAAGTAGTTTCCTGGTTCTCTCGAGTGTATTTCCTCGCGCCACGAGATTGTTACCAAGGTTCTCTTGAGACGATATTGACCTCACTCACTATTCTAGCAGCTTTATCATTTTTTCTTGACATTCTCCCCCGCTTTGAAACCGGGTCTACTGCAGTTGGCTGCAAACGTCAAGCGTACCTCCTATTCTACAGGATGTCGCTATCTTCATTCATAGGTTCGTTAGCAAGTGACAACTTTTTTATATTCCAAACCGCAAGCCACAAGTGTGACTTTTTCTCTTCCACTTAAAGACATGTCCTCAATGGAAATGCTTCTATCACGCCGAGACCTGTTACATTTCTGGGTATAATTGTGGTGGTCCTCCTCGTGGAAGTCCTCCATTGACGCCTCTCGATCAAATGAAATGTGCGTGACGTGTAGCCAGTGTTCAACAAGCCACTACCCATAAGTCAACTAAACCGTTGTCACACGCTTCACGGGTAAACTGCAGTCCAAAGAAGCACACCGTGTCAGTGAAGAAAGAAAGAGCGCGCGTACAGTAGCTACACGTATGCATACTGGAGCATTAGCCTACGAGGAAATAGGAAAGATTATTAGTGCTGATGCACAGGATAAGTCTGTGCAGTGCCGGCCATTGGTGTCACACGCTTTAGAGAAAAACCTTCACTATCAAATGCTAGTACAAGTCCAAGCACTGTGCACCTTCTAGGTGCGGTGGCCAGATTCGAGACTTTTTGCTTGCATATTTCGACTTCATACGCCCACACTCTCACTCTATAAAGCGTGTCTCCCCTACTAATCCAACTGCACTTCAAGACTGCTCAAATGTTTTCCTGATGTAGTCGCAGAGTACTTTCCGTATCCAATTGAAAGCAGTGCAGTGCAGTTTTCCCTTCCGCACACGCATGGGCGGTGGCCATCCTCCCAGCCGCCCTTGTCCAGACGTGTATTACATACCCCTTCGAAGAAATTTCACCATCCGTACATCAACTTTGCCTCGGTGAAGATTGTACTAAATGGAGAAGTCAAAGTAGAGACAGAACTTGACATCTTTTCACATTTTCACACTTGCACGCCGCCCTCTTCCTTGTGCCTACGACCGGATTCTACTGTTTAGAGTTGTACCATTTTTCTCTGCAGCAGAAAACGGTCGACCGATTAAGTAAAACCATCCAGTCTCTCTTGCACGCTACTCTCCCTATGGCACGAGCAACTTACCTCAGATAAATTTTGTAAGTATATGTCCATCAATTCTGCGTATACGTGGGCACCACGAGAATGGTGCTGTTACATATTGTCTCACGCTTCGCTGCTAACACAACACATATAGGGGTGCGTGTCAGTATTAGAAGACGCACGTCTGTCTACAAGCTCCAGGGAATTAGCGCATTGCCGCTGAGCACGCAGAAGCAACGCCGGTTGGTGGTATTGAAGATCTATTTTGCAGATTGCAAGCGTGCGCCGGACCGCCTTGTGTACATACCTGTTTATGTAATTAAATGTACTGGTACACGATGTGTCTGCAGGTCTTGGTGTATTGCAATGGGTTTAGCATAATCAGCCATCCCAGAGGTGTACCCTCAAGAGCGAAAACGGCAGTAGACAGGTTCTAAAAGTTGTATACGTTAAAGATACAAAACGAAACAGCAGAAGCCCGCACAACACAGCGTAGGGGTCCTCCACTGTACGGTAACCAAGTCACGAACAGCGTAACTTTAAGCAGGAAACTCTGCATAAAAGGTAACCGCATACGTAGCTGTTCCCGTCGTCATTCTTGCGCACGCGAAACAGCGGTGCTTGTGTTCGACACTTCGAAGTGTATCTGGGAACAAACAGCAACAGCAGCACGCCTCGCGCACACGTCACCTGCTGTGCCGGCTGAAATTCGTGCTCTCTGCACGCTACAACAGCTCTTGAACGTGTAAGTCACCTGCTCTGCCGGCTGAAATTCGTGCTCTCTGCACGCTACAACAGCTCTTGAACGTGTAAGGCAGGCGAACTTCTGTTACCTCCCCCGCACAGCCAGCCGGATGATTCTTGCGTGTATGTAGGATATACATACCGAGCAGGCGTCTTTGTGTTGCTGTGCAAGTAGCAGCCGCGTAGCTTCTCACGCGCGGGGAGCAGCAATTGTCTCTCGCCGTCGGGAATGCGGCGGCTGACTCGGCTCCTGCAACTGAGTTCAGCACGCTGTAGCTGTCGCCGTCTCTTCCAGGTGCATCTGGGGTGTGCGTAGCGAGTTCTTGTTCCTTGTGCAGAAGCGTTCGCTTGCTCTCTCCTCCACATGTCAACTGTTTCTCATCACTCTAGCGCACACACAGCAGCTGTCCGTTCGCTCATCGATGGAGCAGCGGCTGTGCTACATTTCTACCCTTCACGCATCAGCATGACGTCGTCTTTGTGTGCGATGCAGCAGTTCTGCTGCCAGTCGCTGCAAAGTCGCACTCCTTCCGGGTTGCGTAATGGCAAGGTTTCTGCTCGCTGGAAAGGGTCCGAAGCCAAGCAGCATATACACACGGCAACGTGCGCACAACACTAGCAGCACGCCTCGCTGCGGAACGGCGACAGCGGCTCAAAAGAACCATCGAGCTTTATCATACTATCTCCTTACAGGGTGTATCCCTTCTGCGGTTTCGCACTACTTGTTAAAACAACCTTTTCATTAGCAGACACTGTATCCACTTCTACTAAGAAATTATTGTGGTAGTCGTCCCTGCGTCTGCGCGCCTACGTGCCCACACTTCTCTTAGAGTGCGTGTGAAAACACCTATGGGTCCCTGCTCTGCGGGCACGCAGGAGTAAAAAGGAATAGTCTTGCACTACGGCCTATGTAGCAGAACCTTTGATTCGTGCCTCCAAGAGCAGCTCGCGTGTAAGCACACGCCTGCGCTTATCAGGCTGCAAACATTCTCACAAACAGTGTTTAAAAGCGCAGCTATTCCAAGTGCGCGCGACGCTCGCAATCTCCTCGAGATGTTCGACGAATTTTTTGCTGGTGCGAAGGCAACAAGAAAAACTGGCATCTCCTACGACAGATGTAGGTAAAAATCCTCGTCACTCCCTCCCGGTCAAACTAAGAGAGGTCGGTGAGTGGTGATTCAACTGCGTGCCGGACGGGCATTGTGTGTGACTAGACGCTTGTGCGTCAGCGGAAGGGATAGACTTCGTCCGTAAAAAATACATCCTTCCTGCCTAGAGTTCAAGCAGCAGCAACAGGTGGAAACAACCTGTGCATCTGCAGACCCCTCCTCTCCGAGGGAAAAGGCTGGCATACCAACGGTGCTGCGCTGCATACAGCAGCATCCTCTTGTGTGTATAGAGCTAGTTGTACGGAATGATGTATGTGTGCGACTCGCTTCTTTTTCGGAGAGAGCCAGCTGCTGTCAATCACCTGCAACAGTGAAATGGGGGGAGGGGCACGGGTGAAGTGTTTGTACAACATCAGTAGGTGTGGAAGAAAAGTCGAGTGCTCGCGTTTTACTGCATGCAGCAGCAGCAAACTCTCAACGGCCTCTAAGATACTGGTTCAACAGTTTCCGCGTCGAGCTACACAGCGTCGTCTCTCCGCTCTCCTCTGGCCTGAAATTCACCAAGCATTTCACACACGTTGACACACGTATTTTCTGCAGAAGCAGAGACGAACAAGCAGATACAGGCATTCACACGTACTGGCATGCGCCTGCAAAACCCGGTGGTTGTGTGGGCGTGTGTCTCCACATTCATCTAGGTAGACGTACATATCCACATACAGATCACAATCACCCCACACGTACCAGCAGTGTGTTTACGAGTCAATACCTCTGCATGCACGCGCCATCCACCACGGTATATGTGTCTACATATATTTCTATCTGTAACACGTATACACCTATGTTTCTAGGCATACCCACACACACAACACATACCTTAGTAGACACCTCTATGTAGAACGGCGGCGGCACAGATGCGCTGGCATATAGCCTACTTACATCCATGTACATTTATATGTATGCGGCTGGCCAAACGCTATGTTAAGATAGCGATGGCATCCTGGAGGGTCAAAAAGGACGTATACATATATACACACGTGGCGTGAGCGTTTTGCAGATATGCATTCGGCCACGCCTGTGCCCACTTACGCACGGCCAACATCCTCTTTGCACGAACCTTTTTGTCCTTTTTAAAATAGATACACCTGCGTGTTATTGAGAGAGATGTTTGCAACAATCTGGGACACACATCCGTATGTATTTGCACGCATGCTGGGAGGGTACACCGTTACACGTATGTTTATTCACATGTATTACAGTCTTACATATCCCTTCAATTTCAACCCCATATACATGTACTGCTGTATATACATCTACAAAGGACACGAACGAAGTTATACGAAGCAATGCACATATCTAATATATATATGTGGTACACATACGTACGTATGTATACATATATATATATATATATGTATATGCGGTATCCGTGTATATTGTCGTGGTCCACGTGTGAACGCACGTGGCAAATATGTATATATGCATGTGGTCGTATGCGTGCTTGCACGAGGAACGTGCATTTATATTGGACTGCACGTACACGTACGTGGCATATACGTATATATGTGTGTGGTATTATACGCGTTCGTACGTGAATTGTGTCCGCATATGTATGTGGTCTTCTGTAAGTATAGGTATGAAGCATCTACCTACACATACATAGAACATATGTATATATGTGGCACATCTGTATACATGTGACATACATATATATATATACGTATATATGTGGGGGATATGTATATATGTGGCAGATACGTATGTATATATGTGGTAGGTTTGTACACGTATATACATGTATATATATAAGGTGTATACACGTATAGATACGGTGTATACATTTGCGCATGTATACGGGTTACATGTACACGTGTGTGGTCTCTATACTGATATATTTCATAAATATATATATATACGTATATACAAGTTTATGTAGGTATATACACGTGATATATAACATAGATGTGGGGGACGTCCATATGTATATGTATGTCACATGTACGTCTTTGTGTGTAACATATATGCGTCCGTTTGTGGTTCATATATATATATATATATATGTACGTGATATGTATGTGTGTATATATGTGTATGTAGTTACATACATTTGGTGTTTATATATATATGCGGTGTACATATGTGTAGATGTGTGATATATGCCTTTGTGTATGATACATATGCATATGTGTGTGGTTCAAGTATGTAGGTACGTGATATATGTATATATATATATATGCATGTATGTACATGGTACACACGTGTATACGCGGGTGTCTGAAGTTGCAGCGCAGAGAAGAGAACAGCCGTTGAACAATTTAAGCTGCGAAAACGTACTTCACTCCTGCGCGACGCTGCTGCAAAATTTTTTGGACGTTTTTCGCCAGCGCCTTTCCCAGTTCAACTCTGAAAAAAAAAAAAATAACTCTCGCGATTGGGCAGTGACCAGCCAAAAAAAGCGACGCCGTCTTCCCTTCTGCACGCTCTACTACGCATCTTCAGGTGTACGTACACCGCAATTACGCACCTTCAGGTGTACGTACACCGCAGTTGGCCTCTCTCTGTCCGCGTAACAAGCAGACGACATCTTTCCCCTCTCTTGCGCGTCATAAAGATACAGACAGGACTGATTGACGAAAACGTGGGTAGTAGCGTCGCCGACGAAACAGGCGTAACGTAGTCTACATTATACAGGAGCAATAAAAAGAGGCAGAGAGAAAGTCAGGTAGGCAGCCGGTGCTAGGAGGTGCGAGAAGAAGCTACACGCGGAACGCCTGCGGAAATGCGCTGCCGGCAGGCAATGTTGTATGGGAAGGGAGCCTCAGCTACGCAGCAGCACACAGTAACAGCAGCAGGAGCAAATTATCAACAAAACGAGTACCCTCCGCAGGCATCGAGGACACAAAAATTTGGGCGTGTGCGCTTTCTCTAATGAGGGACGATTCGCACCTGTTACGGCAGCAGCAAAAAACAACAGCAGCACCAACAAGAAATAGCAGCAGCAAGAAACAGCAGCAGCAGGACTCGGACGGACGACACGTGGGAGAGGAGAGAGACTTGAAAAAAAAAGAACAAATCCTCTTACCCCCACTGGTCAAAGGAATTCACTCCCCACAGCCACCCTTCGACGACCGTGCGGTGTTCGTACAGCGCGAGCAGTTGCCCGATGTAATACGGAGACACCTCGGGTAGCAGCAGCCTGGACGCAAGTACAGCAGAAACAGCAACACCACACGACGAAGCGGCCGCAGGTATTGCGGCAGCGCAGCGTCAGATGGAAGCACCGATACACGAAGAAACAGCAGCAGCAGGCAGTGAGGCAGCGCAGCGTCAGATACAGGCAGCAGCAGCAGCCACACATGAAGAAGCAGCAGTGGGAGATGCTGAGAGAGAGCAGCACCACAACCAGTCATCAGCAGCAGCAGCAGTACGGGCAAACGGCGGCAGCAGCAGGTGGCGATGCCAAGCAGCATCACATATGCAACCAGCAGCGGTGGTGGTGCGTGAACAACGGCGACTGCAGCAGCACGAGGAGGAGCCGCCTGAGGAGCCGCGGCAGCAAGTCAGCAGGACAAAAGGAAGAGCAGCGGCAGCGACCCACCGCAGCAACACAGCAGAGCAGCAGCAGGTGGACAGCAGGGCGTCCCCAAGAGCAGCAGCGACAGCAGCGTACCAAGGGCAGGTGGCAGCTGCAGTATCTGCGACAGCAGTGACTCAAGCAAAAGCAGCAGCAGCAGTAGCGGCCTGGGGGAGGGGGGATAGGAAACAGGGAAGGGATACCAAATGCTGCAGCAGCAGCAGCAGTCATCACACAGAGAAAAACGATGACCTTGAGAAAAAAGAGATACACAGGTACCTGTTCACGACGTGCACCTTCATCCTCTCCCACCATTTCCTGCTCCTCCATTTTGTTGAAGGGCAGAAGAGGGGGAGATATTGCAACAGAGCCTGTCTCTGTTCTCCTGCGTCTTCAACTTACAGAGAAGAAGGACGATCTCCAGGGAATGTTTTGTGAGCAATGAGATTGTCGGGCACGCCTTCTTTCTTCAGCTCATTTTCGTTCTTCCCAAAGGCCAGCGCATCGGGCTGCGCAAAAAAATTACTCATCAACTCGTCGTGATTGCTCACAGGCTCTCCCTGCACCAACACACCAAGCAGCAGTCACCTACAACATATACACACATCGATCATTCTCTACGTCCCTACTATATACACATGCATATATGTATTTGTATCCATATATATACATATATGTATATACGTACACACACACACACTCTCTCTACACGTATATATATATATATATATCTTTGTACGGACACATGTGTAAGGAGTGTGTGCGTGTGTGTGTGCGTATGTATACGTATATACATGTACACACATACAGTATAACGATACATGCATATGAGTATACGTATACATATATATATATGTACGTACACACAGCCACACACAGACACAGACAGAGACACAGACGCACAGACTCCCTCTCTCTCTCTCTACATATATATATATACATATATATACACACACTACATATATATATATATACAAACATGTATATACGAGTGTATAGAGTGTGTGTGTGTGTGTGTGTGTGTTTACGTATAGATGTATACATATACGTATACATATACACATACGCATGTATACATATCTGTACCTACTACGTATATACATGCATGTGTACTTGTGTGTGTATATATATATATATATATGCGCGTACAGACACAGACACACGTTGTTGCTCTATATATGAACATAAGTGTATAAAGGTAAATCCCTGTCTGTTTGAGTGGCGATGGAAAAGAGATGTCTTTGAGTCAATCTAAATATACATGTATTCATATACTTTGCCGTGTCAATGCATAGACACGTATGCGCTCACATCGTATGTGCACGCGTATCTCTTTCTCGGCATATGTGTGTCACGTGTGTGTGTGTATGTGTATTTTGGTCGATAATGAGAAGAGAGACAAAAGTCTGTAGAATTGACGAAGGAGGTTCCTTACTTGAAGTTCAATTGGCTGCTGAGATTTGCAGAAGCCGATGAACTCACTCGGGACGACACGTCCCTGATGCAGCAGCTGGTAGAAGCTGCGAGCAGCAGCAGCAGCAGCCAGAGCAACACCGCAACAAAAAGCAGCAGCAATAGTCCTGGCGCCGCTAGTCGCAGACAGAGACCTGCCGCTGCAACGTGCACCGCCGCAACACGTCCGCAGCTGCCGAGCAATAGCAGTAACGCTGCAAGACTGCAGGGGCGGCCACAGCAGCAGTGGGAGGGGGACAGGCGCAGCAGTCGAAAGCGGCAGCAGTCGAGCAACAGCAACGGCAGAAAGAGTCCACAAGTCGCTTCAAAATGAGCGGAAGAAGCCTTATAGGCCCTTCGCCTTGTCGCACCGCAGCAGTATCAACATCATCGCAGGAACTGCATCGCCAGCAGCAGCCACACGCGTGCAGTCCGCGTTACTGCAGCAGCAGCAGCAGTCCACGCAGGGGCAGCAGCAGCAGCACTCGCTGCAGCAAGAGCAGCAGCCGATGCAGGAGCTGCAGCAGCAGTCGTCGAGAGATATGCACACCAGGGAAAAGAAAAAGTCGACATATACAGCGGGCTCAACCGGGTGTGGATGAAACGCGTGGTTTCTGCGAGTCATACTAAGAAGCAGGTGTGTATCACGTAAATGTAGAGACTGCGTCCAAGTATACACAGCACATCAAACAGAGTGAAGCGTACTTCATACGACTGGGGGGTACTTCATAATCTTCCTACTTTCGAAGATTGTGGTATGTACAACTATAGACAAGTGTGTGGCACAAGAAGTGATACAAAGGAAGAGAGAAGAACCTGTGTTGTCCATTTGTTCCGGGCTCCCCGAAGAAAATTTCTCCCGCGGGCAACGGCAACGGCGTCCCGTCCATCGCCACGCGCTTTCCTGCAGCAGCAGCAACAGCAGAAGCGACAGCATCAAGTGCACTACAGTGCACTACGCAGCACCAGCAACAAGAGAATAGCAGCAGCAGCAGCAGCGGCAGTTGCAGCGAGTGGAGGAGAGCCCGCAAGAGCAGCAGCAGCAGCAGCGGCAGTTGCAGCGAGTGGAGGGGAACCCGCAAGAGCAGCAGCAGCAGCGGCAGTTGCAGCGAGTGGAGGGGAACCCGCAAGAGCAGCAGCAGCAGCGGCAGTTGCAGCGAGTGGAGGAGAGCCCGCAAGAGCAGCAGCAGCAGTGACAGCTGCAACAACAGCAATATATGCAACAGCGGCGTCCCATCTTCGATGGCAATAACTGCATCCCTCGCACGGGGAGACGTAGCAGCCCCAGCGGCGGCTAGGAAAGAGAGCACGGAAGAAGAGGAGCAGCAAGCGGCCGGAGGGAGGGGGGGAAAAACTGCAGCAGGAATGGCAGCAGCAATAATAA
Organism: Sarcocystis neurona; assembly: GCA_000727475.1. NCBI lineage: Eukaryota > Apicomplexa > Conoidasida > Eucoccidiorida > Sarcocystidae > Sarcocystis > Sarcocystis neurona. Next base: position 3,482,642 of record KL647297.1, read on the forward strand.
TATGAGTAAACAGCACAACAGGAACAGCAGCAGCCCAAGTAACGGCACCTGCCGTATACGCGTGAGCATCGCAGCAGACAGCAGCAGCAGCAGCAGGAAATCAACATCCCAGCGCCCAGTAGCGGCAACAGCAGCAGCAGCAGAAACACAACACTTGAAGCGAAGTAGGAGCAGCAGCAACCCAGCATGAGCAACAGGCAGGGGGGGAAGCGGGGGCGGGGACTGCGAATGGGAACGGCAGCAGGAGCCCACCCAGCAGCAGCAGCGGTCGAAAAGGCAGCAGCAGCAGCGTCAGGTGCCCCAGCAGTGTCGCCCAGGGCCACTGCAGGGTCGCGCTTCTTCCACAGCAGCAGCCGTCAATTTTCTCACCCCTCCTCCACTGCCTTCCTTCCACAGGGTAGCACATCTACACACAAGACCTCGACATACACGTCTACACATGGACACCTATAAATCTGTTCACGCGTGTATCTATCTACACATGTGTGTGGACTGCCATATTTAACGTGTACATCTCTCTACGTGGGAGGAGCGCCGGGTTCTTCACTGCTGCTCAAAAAGTCGCGTCGTTGGACGCGAGGAGGAAAACGACCACCCCCGCAGCCTAAACGGAATGAAACTGCATGCACGCACAAGTGTCTACACGTCCATCTCTAGCGATTTCTACACACATACGGAAACTGGCCAGACACTCCACATATATATATATGTATATATACACAGAGAGAATGACACTTCCACAGATATACCATTCACACATATCTACAGAGAAGAAACGACACTTCTTCTACAGCCAGACATTTCATTTATATATCTAGAGAAAGCAGCCGACACTTTCACAACGACGTGTTTCTCGACACACACGTCCACAGGGAACGACTGGCAGAGGGACATTTCGGGTGTACGTACACCAGACTTCCATATCCCCTCCCCTATGTCAACTTCAAGCGCCTTCTTCACACACACACACGGCGACGAACACCCACCTACACGCATGCACATACATCCCTATAAATTTCCCTCTCTTCACGCCCCGCGAGACTGGCCCATGTCCACATACACACATACAGAGAGCTACACACATATACGTGCGAGGCCTTTTCTCCGCCGCGGCTGCTATGTGTAGGTGTCACATACATATATACATGTCTGCGTATGCATACGGACGGAGACTCATGACGGGGCCCCCTGTACACGTCTCTATTAGCTGCCGTCTTCATACAGAGACACACACACAAACGCGCAGAGACGGAGACACGCACGCCGGCGGACACCCTGCTGTGGATATTTGGCGTCTCCGTCTCGCCGTGTGTCTCTTCGTCTTGCTGTGTCTCTGCAAATACGTGTGTCTCTCTTTTGTGAGCCTCGACGAAGCGAAGAAGAAGAAAAGAGGGGCACACAGAAGAAACGTAGAAAAAGCGAGTCTTCTGAAGCACCATTGCTTTCCATGGTAAGTTGTTGAACGTGGGCAGGGAACCGAGCCAACGCCTGGGCGTAGGGCAGCACCGCGACGGCCGGGTAGCCAAGGACTGTGCTGTTCCACCACGCAGTCAGCGCCAGCAGCACCGGCAAATTCGTCTCCAGCTGTGATGTTTTGAAGTGCATGTCCATTGCATGCGCTCCCTGCAGTCCCATTGCAACATTCCACTCAAACACACATATACATATATATATCACCGCAACGTATCATATATATTCATACGTGTATAGCTCACAACAACATACCAGTCACATATACACATACATATATATACAAACACATATATTTCATGGCAACATACCGATCACGCATTTGTGTACAAACGCAGTTTTTTTGAGAGAGTGGAAATCAGAGAGAGACAGAGAAATCAAGAAGTATATCTGTGTGTGCGCGTACGAATACATATATGTCGCGCATGCAGCGCACGTCGGCTTCCTGTCTATGGAGGCAGCAAAAGAGGAGATGCTGCAACAGAGAAAGTCGGAAGGATTGTCCGTTCCCCGTCTTTTCCTTCTTCTATCTCGTGTGAACTCCAGAAGAAAAGCCACAGGATCGCGTCAACTGCTGGTATTTCTCTGCCGTACATATACACACACACAGCAGCAGCAGCAACGGCTGCTCCTCCGACGTTTCTGCACGTCTGCTGCGCACAAGGCAGGCAGCAGCACTAGCAGAAGCGGCTGCGGCGGCAACGCGGGGGAGCAGTCCCTGCTTTCTCTCGGCCTTTTCTCTTTAATTTTCGTCTTTCTTCTACGTATACTTCTTCTGTTGCGGTCTGTTGTTCGAAGACTCGTCCCGCCTTTCATGTGGCAACCGCAGCAGCAGCGACCTACCTTCAGAAACTCCGCCACCACATCCCAGCCGTATAGAAGAGCCAGCGGCAGCAGACCCACTGCAGACGTAACCGAGTATCTTCCTCCCTATACACCCACCCGCAGCAGCAACGTCGCAGCAGCACGAGCAGCAATGTCCCACAGCAGCAGCAGCAATGTCGCACACGAGGACCAGCACCAGTGTCGCACAGCAGCATCAGCAGCAATGTCGCACACGAGGACCAGCACCAGTGTCGCACAGCAGCATCAGCAGCAATGTCGCACACGAGGACCAGCACCAGTGTCGCACAGCAGCAGCAGCAATGTCACACAGCACCAGATTATGGGAGGGGCATCGGAGGGAGACGAAGAAGAGACAGGAACAGTAGCAGCACTTGACGCGGGTGGACGCCAAGTCGCGGCACTTACGGGTGGTGCGCGCTGCAGCAGATCACCCCACAAGAGGACGTAAGTGCAACAGCATGTGTAATACGACAGCAGCAGACGTCCACAGCAGCAGCCAAAGACAGCGGCAGAGGTGGCGGCAGCAGCAGCAGAGGGGGATGAAGAGGAGAAGGAAGAAAAGGAAAAGAGAAGTGGAGCAGCAGCAGAAGGCGCGGCACGCATCACAAAGTCACCAGCGGCAGCATGCTACGCTAACACAGCAACAGACACACAGAGTCACAGATACACAGAGAAACAGACACACACATATATACGTCGAGATACGTAGACACACGCCCAGACACACACACACACACACACGAGGCAAGGCCCATATCTATTTATACACCCTCGACACACACTTATCATCTTCCGTACATGCCTATATATATATATATGTATACACACACACATAGTTATACACATATATACACATATATATACATGTGCGTAGAGAGATGTAGGTAGAGCGATGGGCAGATGTCCCTCCCCGTGGAAGAAGTTTACGAGCAGCAGAAGACGACGCAACAGGAACCCCACGGGCTTGTCCTGAGAGAAAGAGAAAGCGAGGAGAGACGAGACAAAGGACAGATGCAGCCGCGTACAGGGCATCGAGCTTCGATAAGTCAGGAAGGAAGAGGATAAAACAGGTAAGCCACACACGTACATACACACACATACATACACACACATACACATATACAGGCGCCGCACACGTGTGTGCGATGCTCCGAGCGTCGATAGCAATATATAGAAAGTCAGGCCCCAAGACTTACTACCCAGTCCCAGAAAGCGAAGACGCGTTCGGGGTAAATACCGAACTTGCTGGTGCCTTCGAGATTCGTACTAACGGCGCAGAAGTGCGACCCTGCCACACGAAGAAGAAGCCGCAGCAACAGACCCTTACATACTGCTCTACAAAGGCTTACACCTATACATCCACACGTATGGGGTGGAGGCGTCCATGGATATACAGAGTAAGCATCCTCACACTTTTGAGAGGAAACAGCGGGACAGATACAAAAGAGCAACACACCTATGTACCCACACAAATACATATATATATATATGTACATGGAGTGGTGTAGGTGGCTCGGAGCAGCAGTGTTACTCATCTATCTGCCTTGCCGGTGACGGCAGCAGGGCCACACGAGGGGAGATATACACAAGCGACGCCTTTTCTTGGGAGAAAGACGGACTTTCCTCGGGACTCCTCTTTGAAATGAAAGCTCGCCGTGCACAAGAAACTCCCGGCAATACATGTGCGCCACGCTGAAGAAGTGCTTCCCCCCCTCCACCTGTACTGCCCCCCGCGCCGAGCAGCACGCACACACGCACAGGCCCACGCCCCTTGGCAGCCCTCTGTTTGTGTGTGTACGTCGGTGTTCTCCTCTGAAAAAGGCGTAGAACAACGTCACCTCCGTTAGAAAGAGGAGGAGGAGGACGGAACGACCAACGACAGCGGCGAAGAAATGTACCACACACGAAAAGAAAGCAGCCGCAAAAAGTCTACACAAAGAAAGATACACAGACGTCATACACATATATGTGTGTGCACAGAGGCAGAAGCAACCGCAAACAGCAGCACACCACGGGGGACACATACACGCACACGTGCACATACATGCATGCACATATGCATGCATGCATATATACACACATACATACACCCGTACACACATACAAACATGCATATACACAAATAAAGACGCATATACACATATACACACACATACATACACGTGTAGACGCATGCACACATATACACATATATACACACACATACGCATACACACAAAGAGGCACGCATATACACACGTAGATATATATATGAGAGAAAGGAGTATAAGACGGATATGACGCAGAGCGACTGACGAGCTCTGGGAAGGAGAAAAGAGGTACCCTACATTTACTCGTCGACACATACATACAGACGTACATGGGCGTCGCTTCTTCACAGGAACGGGGGGACAACATGCAGTTTCTTGCTGCTACTGCTGCATCTATGAGACAAGTTGACAGAGCTGCGTACGCCCAGACGTATGCGTACGCGCCGGATGGAGAAGTTGGAGAGATTTTAAAGCGACAGCAACAGACGTTTCTCCTTCATCTGTGTGCTCCCCCCCACATACATGCATAAATATGTGTGAATTCCGTGTTAGACAGATTGAGTAGTAAGTGGCTTTAGCTTGTCGGTATATATAAAATGTGTAATGCGCATCAAGACAGAGGGGGGAAAATGTGGTGGTATACGAGTCCTGTGTTCTCTAGGACACACATACATGGATATATAGAGAGACACACAAGCTGGGAGACTGCCGCCTACAATATATGTAAATGTACAATGTGGTACACGCCATTACATACTGCCCGATATACATATATATATGAATAGCCATATATGTATATATATGTGTATATATAGAAGTATAGTGATAGATACACAAGACTAGATGTAAGGACACACGCGTGTATGTAGAGAGACACAGAGATACGAACACGTTGGCAAATTGCTGTACATATATATATATATATATATGTATAGTGTGGCACGTCCCATTACATATTACCCCATATATATATCTATATACGTATATATGTAGAGAGACAGCGAGGGAGACATGCTGGGATACTGCTGTACATACATATACATATATATATGTATAATCTGGTACGTGCCCTTAGACAGTACCCCACACATATATAACTATGAAGAGTTATATGTATGTGTGTATATATGAGTGGTGATAGACACAGAAGAATAGATGTAGGGTGAAGACACAGGAAGTAGAAAACATGCGTGTCTTGGTGTTACCTTCTGTGTAAACCTGCGAGGATCGTACGCAAGCGTTGTGAGCCCAAGAGACACGCTGCGAAAGTTTCAAACGAATAAGAAAGGCCACAACTCCTTGTTGCTGTGTGCCTTACCTAGAGCCCTTTCATCCCCGTTGTAATACTTGAGCAGCCATTCCCGCAGGGCCTTGGCATTCATCAATGTCTCCGCGGTTGTGAAAGTTTTGCTAATAATTACTACGAGAGTTGTCTCAGGATGAAAGCCCCGTTCGCTCAAGTAAACGTCGACAGGATCGACGTTTGCAAGAAAGCTGCGCACCCCCCGCAGAAAGGGAAAGGTAGGCACGGCAACAAAGGCAGCGCGTGTCCGGCAGCAGCGGAGGCGAGGCGGCTCGCGGCAGCAGCAGCAGCAGGAGCGGCGACGGGGAGACGCACGAGCAGCGCACCGGCGCGAGACGACGTCGCACCCACGTGGGGGGGGAGGGACACGAAGGAGAAAGACATTTGCGCAGCAGCGCCAGCAGAGGAAACAGCAGCAGCAACAGGGGTCACCACCAGACGGAGGAGAAGAAAACATGCCCTCGAGTAGCAGTAACGGCAAGGAAAAAACAGCAACAGAGCAACAGGAAGCTACCAGAGACACTGCAGCAGCAGGTGGTGGACCACCGGAAAAGAGCACCAGCAACGAGCAGCAGCAGTGATCCTCCTGCAACGCCCAGCAATACAATAACAGCAGCAGCCAGACTCGCAACGGGACAGCCCAGCAGTAAGGGCGCGGCAGCACCGAGGCGCAATAGCTGCAGCAACAGCAACCAAGACAGCGGCAGGGACAGTCTTCACGCTGTCTTCTCTGTGCGGCAGCACTTCTTCCCCAGCACCCGCAGATTGCTAGAACCGCACGGCTGCTCCGGTGCAACAGCAGCAGCAGCAAAAGCATTGCTGGCAGCAGCAGCCATAATGTCGCGACAGCAGGAGATGAGAACAGTAACAGAAGGGCCAGCGTCTGATGCCGCGGCTACTACACCACCATCCACAACAGGAGCAGCAGCAGCAGTATTGGCAGCAGCCTTGAGAGGTGAATCCTAACCAGCGCCATCACGAACAGCATCTCAGCGAGAAGGCAAAGAAAAGCAGTGCAACACAAAGCACAGAAGGGAGTTTTTTGAGAAGCCTTTCTTCACAGCATATGCTGTAGCCAGGTGAAAAGCAACGAATCTGCAACAGTAGCAGCACCATGAACGGCCTCAGTAGAAGTAAACTGCAGCAACACTGACAGCAGCAGCTGCTGCAGCACGAATTATCGACACCGCTGTGCACAAAGACTGCCGAGCAAAAGCGGGTCGTCGAGTATATGTTGTTGTTGCAGTCTGTGCTGCTCGGCGCCAGAGTCGCGGAGCCAGCGGCACCGTCAGCAGCGTTCTCAGTCAGCAGTGGAAACAGCAACAGCAGCAGCTGTTGCTGGACCGGTAGAACAACTTGGGGAGCAACAGCAGCAAAGCGCAGCGGCGGTCAACCGCGAAGAGTCACACCAGCAGCAGCTACTCGTGCGCAACTGCAGCATGTGAAGGAGAGCAGCGACGTGAAATGCAGGAGCAAGCAGCAGCAAGACGTCAATGAGCCCCACGTGGAGCAGTAGAAGCTGCAGCAACATCACGACAAAAAGTCACACGACAGAAGCAGGGACCCAGACAAAAGTTGCAGTGGGAGGAAAACGAGAAGGCAACGAAACAAGAAGTAACACGGCTTGACGACGTAAGGACAAGAGCAGGTGAGACTTTTTTACTGAAGTCTGCGGCCGGCCGCATGCTGCGCAGCAAGATGATTAGCTGCGAGAGCCGTAGCAACAAACTCGGTGCCCAGGTAGCTCCCGCCAATGCCGATAGAAATGACGTCAGTAAGCGGTTTTCCGGTGAAGCCCTTTACTGTCCCTGCAGCAACAGCAGCAGCAGTCGCAGCGGCAACACCAGCAGCTGTCGCACCAACACCAGCAGCTGTCGCACCAACACCAGCAGCTGTCGCACCAACAGCGGCTGCAGTCACACCTACAGCAGCAGCAGTCGCAGCAGGTGTCCCGCAAACGCTGCAACTGGTGCACTGGCAACAGGAGCCTTCCGAAGAGCAGCACCGCCACCAGCATCGGCAGCAACAGCAGGAGCCCCCCAGAAGCAGCTGCTGCGGATCCGGAAGGGACAACCACACAGCTGCGGGACTGCTGCATCTGCGTGAAGATAATCAACCAATAACTGCTCCACGGCTGGGCGCGCAGCAGCATATAGGGACAGTTAAATATAGCTGCGTGTCTCTTCACACATGTATACATGCGAAGTTTGTACATAAAGTCGAGGTACACTGATGACTCATACACACACATACACAGAGGTGGCAGGATCGCCGACTTTTTGACACACAAGTCCGCTTTGCTGCAAGCTTCTGCTGCTGCTCCAACAGGCCTCTGGTGCTGTGGTTGCCGTATACCTTCTCTCTGTTACATTTTTTCCTGCAGGCACTGCTGTGTTGCATGTCTCTGTGTTTCTGCGGCTGCTCCTGCTGCGTGCGTCTGTGCCGCTGCTGCTGTTCCGTACGCGCTGCGGCGAGTACGCTGCCTCAGCGCACTGCTGCTGCCGCGAGTGCGTGTACGCTCTGCTGCTAGTCGTCTGCTGCTGCACATCCTCCTGCACAAACGTGCATACATATGTATATAAACTTCTTGAGGGGGACGGCGGGCTCACCTTCACGTACGTGTTCGATGAAAGTTTTAATTCTCTTTTGAACTGCATGCACGTCCGGCAACACATTTTTGTCATCAACAAATATCGGAGGACTGCCTTCTGGCATGCGCAGTGCGACATGAAGCGCGGCTCGATTTTCCGTCGCATTGAGCTTCGCCCCTTCAAACATGAGCCTGATTTTCTTCGGGATCTACAGGCACATGGAGAAGAATTACCCAAACTCCGCAGGTAGAAGCCTACAAACACGCGGGGGACTCACTTGCTATTGCGTCGCCTCTATAGACACAGAAGACTTAAACTGCACCGGCATCTTCACAACCTTGTGTCACACATACATACGTACACGCAAAGATACGTTATTGCAGGAAAACTTTACGTATATAAATCTACAGAGACACTCGCCTGTTCACACACATAAGCATCCCTCACGTCTACCCAAGCATCGCTCCACATACCTAAAGAGCTACACACACAGAGAAACGCACGTACGCAAATCCGGCACACCACGCATGCAAGCACTTAGGAAGCGCTTCAGCAGTCCTCCTACACATATATATATATGTTTATCCTCCTGCCCCCCTATATTCGTGCAGGTGCGCGGAGACATATCACACTATTCGTCCGGCGCGCGGTGCATCACTGCTTCTTTCAGTATGTGCATTCATACAGAGTTTCCGCCTAACAAGACAAGCATACCTCTCTCTCTTTGGCGAGACTGATGAGACTTCCGAGTGCCTGCGGGTCAAGTTTCTGTCGGCTGAAGTCCAGCCACACTCCGTCTGTGTGCACGTCGCAGCAGCAAGACAGGCAGCGGGGAAGCACGGCACGCTAAAGCAGCACGTCTAGCCAACGGCCAAAAAAAGAGCAGCAGCAGCAGCAACAGACGGTGCCGCAGCTGACCCAAGGTGCACCGGCAGTCCTCGGCGTGCTGCAGCAGCAGCAGCAGAGGCAGCAGGACTGGCACGCCAGCAGGGGCAGCAGCAGATGCAAAATTCCAAAACCGGCAACAGCACAGCGAGAAGAAGCGCCAGTGTGACACAGGCTGACTCAGCAGCGGCAGCAGAGGGAGACAGGATGCACCAGCAGCTCACCACCTGCAGACGCAGGACCGGAAGCTTTCACCTGGCGGCGACATGTGAGGCCCCGAAGACAGCGTACTTGGGGAACGAGTTTCCATGAGTGGGGAGAGGGAGAATTGGCTACTGGCAGATTTGCAATTTTGAGAGAAATACATACCGCTGGTGGAGTACGAGCGTATCAATGTCCACACGCAGTCTTTCGACCACGAACACGGGTCCATGGGCATGTGCGTATGTACGAACACGCCTGCTATGGAGAGACGAAGGAACGCCTGTTCCTAATGCGACTGGGCGAACATAGAGCGCAACAACGGGAAAGGGCAGAGAAAATGTTAAGATGTTTCCAGTCCCTTGTACCTTATATTGCTCACAATCGCGCAGGCCTGTTTGTTCGTTGATGTGTCCGTACACTGCAGGCACAACGTCTGTGGCTGCGCACCTGTGTGAACCTTCGTGTGCATCTACCTACGTGGATGCACGAACACGTATATATTCATATACGCATACGTAAAAATATGTAGATAGATACGTACATACACCACTAAGGCAGAGCCACGACAGATCGACGCAGGGATGTCTTTTCCCGCTGCGAAGTCCTCTGTGCACAAAAAAAATATATGTATCATTGCTGCACACGTCAAATCTCTATCGCTCTGTACACACCGGTGTGTGCGTGTGTGTCTACACGTATATGCCGTATACGATCCGAAAAACAGTCCGGAACTTGTCTACTTGTAGCACACCTTATACAGCACACTGATGGCGGTAAAGTGATGTATACGAAGGACTTTCCCGTAAAACGTGAACAGAAGGTGAAGGAGCGGTTGCTGCACGCACAAAGGAATTTTTGTGCGAGAGAAACTGCGTGCCGCAACAGGTCAAACCGAGGCTTCTGCAGAAGCAGAGATATTAGGTCGCTCCCGCGTTTGGCAGACAAGCGCACACAAAAGGACTTCTTCGCGTGTAATAGATTGTAAAATGCTAGAGTGCGCGCGTACGTCTACGCACACACTCATTCGGAGAACTGTTCAATTTCGTCATTCATATCCCCCCCGAGTAATGCGTATGCGCAGAGACGACTCTACGGCAACGGTGCAGAATAGTAACGCAAGGCCTGCGCATGACCTGCTAGTTGCAATTACGATACATAATACGTAATGTTTACACGTTCTACACAAATAAACTTTAGTTCCTGTGACACTACTTTGAGTCCCCCGGCATCTATGTACATACATAAATATATACATTCTATGTACAGAAACTTACGGAGAGGAGGTCTCCTCGACCGATGATGGTAGCTGCGTATACGGAGAGACTTACTCATGTCCAGTGATACGTAAAGGCATGTTTGCATCCGTACGCTTCGCCTGATATACATCTACCCGTACCGTACGCCGCAAGGCCACAGATGTGTTCATACAGGGTCTGCGTTTCGTTTATACAGACCTGCAGCCGCATGAACGTAGATACTCGCGTTTCTCCCTCACCTTGTGCATCTCAAAGCTCTGTGAAGGAATATCTGTGGTTACTAGAGTGAACGGTTCATACAGCGACGCATCCCCGGCGAGGGTTGCTCTTCGCGGTACGAGACAAATGGCACCCTGTATCGATCGTAAGAACCCTTTGTGCATCCTGATCGGAAAAAGTCACGTAGACAAAATCTCATTTGCTCTCACGGCGCATCGGCTCCATACCGACAGTCTCTGCAGCCAAAGTTGGTGTACACCGGTCTCTGCGCCGGTCTTCGCAGTAATGGCTGGCGCCTCAATGTCTGTCTCCGTTCGCGCTTCTCAGCCGTTTTCCGCTGGAATTCTACTCTCTCTCTTCACAACCGAGGCCACTAGCACGGTGAACTTGGATCCACACTGCTGGTTGCCACTTAGACAGCACAAGAACGTGCATGTTGCAATCTCCTGCTCGCGTTTACTCCAGAATAACAGTGTTTTACTGTTCCGTACACACGTGCACGTTCACCTCAGCACGGCTCCCCGCTACTGTGAGAGCACACGCTTCAACCATGTACGCGAGCACACATCCCTACGTGTACAGAGAGGCACACTATAGTCTCACCGTCAGTGTGAGCGAAGAAGAGGTCATTTCTTTGTTCACTTTTCAGCAAGTCACGCAGGTGCTGTTTCTCCAGGCGAGCCTTCGCCTCCTTCAGTGCGGCGTAGCTGCTGCAACTCGTCAGAGATGGTGTTGTCGCTGGTGCCGCCATCGTGCTGTTGCTGCCGCTGTCCTTGGATTTGTGTCGGCCAGGATAGGACGGAGGAGTGGTTGCATCCACGAGAAGGGGAATGCTAAGAAGTAGCAGAGACACCCGTGCAGGATTCATGAAGGTAAGTTGTGTCGAGCTCACTGTTACACCGCTCCTTCTCCAGCAGTGAGTAGCCTGCCGCTCACTGCTTGTACTTTGCAGCCGCCGGCGCCGCCAGCAGCAGCAGTTCGGGTACACGGCCGCGACGTAGCAGCACAGCCGCACCAGTGGTAGCAGCACAGGCCCAGCGCCAGGGAGCGGCACCTGGAAATGCGTTAGTAGTGTAGGCGGACGTGGGGCCCGGTTACGGCAGCGGTGGGAGCGTAGGGTGGCGGCGCACAGCTGCTCGGACAATGGAAAAACGGCTTTCCACGACGGGGCCTCACGAGTGAGAATGCAAAACTTCACCTGAACTGAACAGGCATACCTAGGGGGAGGAGGAGCAGCAGCAGAGCAACTTTCCGACAAGTGTAGGGAAAGAGTAGTCGTGACTGCGGGGTGCGGGAGGCGTACACGGTCTCGGAGGCAGTGCGCGGAAAGCTTCGTAATCCTGCTACCGAAAACTCTCTTGACCACTTTAGAAAGGAGCACCTACTCTACGCTAGGACGGCGTGGAAGGTGTCTCGTGAAGTCGGCTCTTGCCTACGTTGATGGTGCGTTACCGTTGCACTTGTTAAAACCGAGACAAATTAACGTTTCACGTTACCACATACTTCTTCATCTCTTTGGGGGTGGTGCTGGTGCCGTAGTGGCGGTTCTTCTGTGTTTCCACTGATGCTCTTGACATCGCACCTGCTGATCATGTCCACCCACGTATGGTGTCTCGGATACTACCCCTCGTGGAGCGAGCGCGGCCTCGCTGCGACTCTTCAAACTCCGCGATCGTGCGCTGCTGCTCTTGATGCTTGTTCAGCGCTGACTAGTGTCGGCGCCACTCGGCCGACTGCGACTGTTGTTCACACTTTCGTAGCCTAGCGTGGATGTCGTAGCGTACAACTGCGGCGGTGTCCTGCCCTTGCCGGTACTAGTGGTACCCAGTATCCATTTGCTGTACCACTGCTCGTGGGGCGATACGGTGGCGCTTCTACAGCACTAAGCTGCCGCTGGGAAGTCCCTGACGCTAAGGCCTCTGTACAATGGTACACAATCCGTTAAATCAGCGTTCAACCGCGTTCGGTACCAGCGCAGGGTGCCGCTGCACCGCGCTGCTGCTGTTGCTGCTGCTGGTCGTAGTGGGACGAAGATGAGCTGCTGGGGACTGAAACACATGACAGGGGAAACTCGGTGTGTTTCCGCAAACAACGGTCTGCAGGCGCCACTATAAGCAGCGATACAGATGTGCAGCCTGTGGTGATTAGCAAGGTTTCCCATCAAGAAAGTGAATAAGAAGATGCTGGCAACATTTACTACAGACAGATCATGCGTATTCGTTCTGATTGTGGCCGTGACGGTCCGAAACTAAGGTGTACACTCATCGGTGTATGCAAGTATACGTACGATTACGTATATTTGCACATGTACAGAGAGCAGCTGAGCGCAGTGAGGCAAAACCTAAGTAGGGATACGTAGAGATAAATACACTCGGCGGAGTAATCTGTAGAGGAAAAAGACACGCACACGCAGACGGAAGTGGATACAAGTAGACACCAGCTACGGACCACAGGGGGAAGTTGATGACACCGGGGACAACCCAGATGAGAATTCTCAAAAAAGTGAGTTTGGTCGTTTGATTGTGGGGACCTACACGCTAAGTCGCACGTACTCTTTACTGTGTGCAATGTAGGTGGACAGGAGCCAGATGAAAAATGAGTATATGCCTGTGCACGTGTGTACACACGTATCGAGTACATACGGACATACAGGCAGGTATGGTTACGTGTACGTATTTGTACCTTTATATGTAATTACAGGGAAGTCCGAATGCAACGCGCGAAGGCTGAATGGAAGCGTTTTCGCTTGCTTCTGTTCTTTGCGACTGCTCTAGTTCTTGAATGGCTCCGCTGCTGCCGTTGCACCGGGCTGGCACTCATCGCAGAGTCAGAAGATGCGTCGTCTCAACACTAGCAAAAATATGCTCATATACATAGACATCCAGGTATGCACCGTCATTCTTACACAAGTGTGGGGGCAAGCGTGCATCCCTAAGAGTCTCTCACTGACGTCATGCATGTGCGAACGATGGTGCCTTCATAAGCGCGGCAAAATATCCGTCTGAAGATCTACCCGTCCGTCTACCTGTGCAGATATATTCTTACATATCTGTATGTATATATTCGCAATGTACGCACACGATGAAGAGCAGAATCTAACATCTTTGTATTTCTGGATTGTATTGGAATCCTATAACGAGCCGGGGTTTCACCATGTAGATGGTAAAGGGGGAGGAATTTCACTTACCAGAAACAGCAACGCTGTTACACATAAACGCCACATCCTATCAGTGTTTGCAAAGGATGGTTCATAATGGAATTGTACTGGCACAGTCACTAAAACGTCGACTTTAAAAATTGTGTGACTGCAGGACTCTCTGCGCTATCAAACATGTGACCATTGCACGCAAAACGTGTACCCGGTACGGCAGTGTTTTTTAAGAGCGTACAGGTAGTCGCTTAGTCCTGCTTACGGATGCGTCTGCAAGACGCGTCGCAAGTTCCACATGGCGTTGCATATTGAACAGTGCTATACAATTATCAAAAGTGGGGCTTGGACGCCAACACATGAAGTCACACAGATTAGTACTGCTGTTTCCATCAGTGCTTGACTTGGCTTTTGTTTTGACACAATAACTTCTGTATCGAATTCAGTTACTTTCTCCGGATGTTAATGGACGCATTACAGAGGTCTGCTGCGTCTTCGCCTTTCACCTTTTCAGACACAATGACACGTCACGCAACCGGATGGTGTGCTTGCGCACGTCCGTCCGATGCAGTACAGGGAATTCCGGCAGAATGTGGAACACAACTCTGCAGCTGTGCTTCGAAGCAGACATGTGCACACGGACCTGTGTGACCACGTGTATGATCTATGCGTGTCTACACACACGTATAGAATTATGCAACCGAAAAATTTCCCTATAGTCTGTACTACCTAAATATGAATTTTCGGCGCAGATATACTGGCGAATATCTAAGAGGAGTGTGTGCACTTTACGAAAATGTTGACAGCTAAGCGTATTTGAAGGTAACACCCAACGGAGCCATTAATCTGAAACGCCCTATCTTCTACACAAGTAAAAGACTTCGCCAGCATACCACTATAGCACGCATTAGTATATGCACTGCGTAGCACATACAGGTTCATCCGTGCCCACACTCAGGTGGAAAGTTGTAAACGCCTTTGGAATAATCATTAAATAGATTGCTCCGTCCAAGTTCATATGCGATAAACATGTATTCGTATATGGAAATAGTTCTGCAGAGCCCTCAACTGTCCCCACCGTACGCACGCAGTGACGATCCTCTTGATAAACTGTGCACAGCAGATCTCTGTCCGCGTCTTGATTTCCGCGCATCCGGCGTATGCAGTAAAGTAATCAGTCAAGCGCGCCTTAACGTGGAAAGAGAAGTGTATACGGATTTGGATCATCGTGACGGGCATACGCAGACGACGGAGAAAGGTAGGGATGCTCTGTCCACATTATCAGCCACATGCGGACATGGGCAGAAACCAAGCTTTGAGAGACTACACCATGCGAACGCTGCCATTATAGCACCACCAAAGGCCGACTCTCAAGTCAGAAGTTACAAAGTACGAGTTTTATGTGTGAAACTGTGGGTTCCAGGCGTCCCCTGGTAACACGCAGCAGCTTCGTTGTACGTGGGGGCAGGCCCGTTTACGCGCGCTAATCTAGTTCACGTACAGGACTACAACGCAACAGCCTAAGCCAGCCTAAGCACTGTGCCCTCGCAGACGTTGACGCAGATGACCCTGTCTTCAACAGCACATCCAGAGAATTTTGAATGTGCAACCATACATGTTTGTCCACCTGCCATTGCACATGCACCCACGTTTCTGCTCCCTCGTGTGAAATGCACGAGGCAGAAGTATAATCTTTAAAAATGAGGGTGCGTGTATGGACTTACGCCGTAGTGTCAAACTCTCGCGAGCCACTGACACGGATACGTACATGCGTGGAAGTTTATCGGCTCTTTCTCAGCCGTGCGATCGTATTCGGAAATCACGACTGCACCGCGAACACGCGACACTTTCTGTGAACTGAAAATTGCCTAGATGCAGCTCTATCTAGCAACGTACTCGATTCAAAGAGGACGTTCTAATTTGTGTGTACAGCAACTGGAGCGGATCATTCACTAGTGCTCAGAAGCTTATCATTAACTTGCGCGCCCACTCTCAACTAAAGGCTCATAAATGAGTCTGGAATAGTATAGGCATGCAGGATTGTAAACACAGTTGTTTCTACCTTCACTGGTTCTATAAGCTGGGTGTATCCAAATCAGGTACGAAGATACGGTGTCTGCCTTTCGACCTCTACAAGACAAGGACAAAAACCTTCAAACGGTTGAGGCATTCTGCCTCGTATGCAGCTGCTCCCCACTTGTAGCCTACTTACCAAGGATATCAGCGAATAAGAGATCACGCGCACAACGGCGTCCACCGGTCGCATGCTTTATACCACTGGAATTGAAATTGCCTGCTTCATCAGTCCGTCCACTAATCCTCACCATTCATTTTGTGTACGTGGATACACACTCATCAGTCCGTCAACTATTCCTCACCATTCATTTTGTCTCCGTGGATACACACTCACACGCGTGTGGGACGAATTACTGTTCTACGGTTAAAATGCCATATGATCGCCTAGATATTCCCGTGTTCGGTGGTGCATAACGTATTCATTGCTCCGCTTTATTACAACTCGAATTACGTCTGCTGCTAGAAAAACCTCTAACATTCCAGCGAAGCTTGCCGTGCAACACATTCAACACAAGTACGTAACTACCTAAAAGGGAAAGTACTTAGTAAGTTCTCCCTGTCTGAGGCGTGAGAAGATAGCAGAGTGTCCGTCTTACTCTTTCGGCTAAATTTAGGTGTCTGCGTATTGCACTAATCTTCCCCGGTTCTTGTTGCAGATTGACTTCCAGAGCAAAAGAAAGGTTAGTCTCCACGGTGCATCCATGTACATGCACACGGACAACGAAAAAATGTGAAGCCTTTTTACCTTTTGACGGAGGTGAAATGAGGAGGTGCCGCATTAATCAATTGTATGCAGAATTACTAGCTATTCAAGAGCTCCCTCGTTAATTCACCCACTGCTCTGCTCCAAAGACTTCAACAGCTAGAGAAAAGATGAGTATCCGAAACGCTGCTCGTAAAGAAGGCATGCGGTCGAGTCAAGCGCCGGGCACCCTCGCCTCAGTGAAATATTCTCCAATTGCTACGCTTACACAAAGAGACACAGGCATACACATGTTCGACTTTATAGACGTGATTTCATTCAACACTGGAATGCACACCTTGTTCTTCTGAGGATTTCCTCAAAACAGTACTGCCACTTCCACTCTACGGTTTCTACTTATACGCTGGAGAAATTCCAGAGCACTGCAGGGTGTTCAGTTCTACAGAGGAACACTCACACCATTTGAGCCTGTGTTTTATCCGGTATGTGTATCGTACAGAAAGCTCCTGTATTTCCTTTGGGGGGAAATACTTGGTTTCAGGCGCATCTATCGCGACAAGTGTGAAGGTATTCACTGCGTATTAGTCTTGGAGCTCGTAGAGTACAGTGGTACGGGTTTATCACCTTGTCACCAGCTCGTGCTGCGTTTTTCCTTATGGAGCCCCCCGCAGACCGGTGTTTACACACACCTGACTGTGCGTCTCCACTGAAGCTGCGCAGTGCTGCCCTGGGCCTGCACCCAAATGTCCACATAAACATTTTCTGCATATGTGGTGCAGATTTATTGTGAAGATGCAGCGGGCGACACAGGAAATACGAACGCGCCCCACGTTTCGAGGGACACAACACAAACTGCTGTTTGTGCAGTTCGGATCGAGTGCGTGTCTTCCTCGGTCCGCGTTAGCCGTACTGCATACCGGAGGTAAGGTGCTGTTGTTGCATTACTGGTAGCGCAACTGCTTTTTCCTTAGGTGCATACCTTTTATTATGTTGTCGCTGAGGAGACATGATCTGAATACATTGCTACAAGTAGGTCCTGCAGCGCTTGACACCATAGGAATGGGACCTCTACGTGTGCGCTGCTGACCTTGGTCATATTAAGGTGTGGTACTCAAGTTTTAGCTCGCCAACAATTTCGGCGTTTTACGTGTTGAAAGTACCTATTCAGAGACGTATGCACCAATTTGTACATGCCCGTATACATGTATGTATACTGCGTGTGCGCATCTTAAACGCCAGAGACGCATCGGGCGGACCACCTACTGTAGTGTTTTGTGTCCTAGGACGAGAAGAATTCAGTTTGCTTAAAGTGCTCGAATATGCACTGGATGTCTACCAAAATGCGTGCATTGTACCTGTTTGCTGAGAAAAGAGGTCAAGTGCAAGAGAGATGATGCTTCTGCAGCAGGGAGGTACGAACAAAGCGTATCTTCAGCCACCATGGTTAAATTCCCGATTTGTCTCCTGCATTAATCACCCTTTGGCCCCCAGGTGGTCACGGACGGTCTTCACCGCCTGCGGGTCCATCCTGTTCTTTTCGACTTATTGAGACGCTTACCTTCTTTTTCTATTCGCACAGTCCTAGAGCGTCCATCGACCACATCCCGACTCACGGACGAAGGACGGCTCAGAAAAGTACTAACACACTTGCAAATAGGCGCACAGAGAGATTTACATAAAGAGCTTTCCCTCTCGAATATTTTTTCGACTGGCCGGACACCCGAACTTCTGTACCCGTGTCCTCAACGTCCTCGTAAGTCTCTGGGAGGACACAGGTGTCCGAATGTGTCCATGCTGTTACCGGCCTTGCACTTTCGCTGTACCGTTCTGCTTGTCGAGCGCAGCTTAGTTCTAATTCTCGCCGTTTTTTACAGAGGCAAGTCACTATCCACCTGTGACACTCCCTAGTGGGTGTTTATCCTTTTCTACCGCGTGCAAGCAGACGGCCCTGTCGGGTACATCATTCGTTTCCACTGTTCTCTTCAGTCGTTCCTTTTTACGTCGGTACCATTTCCTGCAGAAGCATTTCGAACAATAGAAATTTCACGGTTGCCACATCTCTTTCCTTCCTGTGCAAAAGAGAGATATATGAACGAGAGGGCACATTTGACTTCCCACTCAAAAAATCACACTACACGGCTTTTTTCCTCCCTTTATCGACATTCGTAGTCAACCGGATTCGCACTGTCTTCGAAGGTAGTAATGAGGGCGTACACCGCGCTTCACCCTGCATACATCTACATATACGTTGTTATACAATATGCACAAGAAATATGACAAATCTTGAGCCGTGGCACTCCATACGCGACCTTCTGCGTGGGCCACTATCTGTACTGCTTTTCGTGGCTAGGGAAGCGAGGATGATTGAGTGATCGTGTATTTCACTAAGAGTGGCGTGCTCTGCTCCTAGCACACTATGCCTACGTGGGTGTATAAACGTGTGTGTAGGTGCGGACGCACCCGGATATGTGTATGTGTCCACACATTATGTGGAGATTTCCTGTAGATTTTCTCCGTGGAAGGGACAGCCTTGTCCGACCGCTCAACAGCGGCGTCCCTGCACGGTGTGGAGAATTTTGCGACGTCCTTCAATTGAATGGGTCTAGCTGCTAACTTTCCTTCACGCATTACACAGTCTCTTCTTCTTACCCTTCCTGCGAAGATCCGACGCGTGCCCTCACCGTGGAAGCGCTCACGTGTGGTGCAATTTCAATCCGGCGGCATTCTCAGGAGAAAAATAAGAGCAAGCTTCGTGGACCTGGCGTCTTGAGTCCAGCACTCTACGCCGATAAGCCAGTGCCGCCTCCGTTGACTTGTCCCTCACTTCCCCGGTTTCACAAGTTTGTGCCTGTCACGGTGTCTGGGAGGCGCGACCACTTGTGTTCACTGCAGGAAAACAATTTGCAGTTTACCTTTTAACCTCTGGATTGTCCTAATCCAGTGGCTGTTTACCTTGTATAGATACCACCGCATAAGTGAATTTCCCCGCTCCACTTCTCCAAGGTTTATGTTGCCACAGTACGAAGATATGCTTTCTGCATATCTTTTCATTCGCCCTCTCACCTGCCTGCGGCTGTTTTTTTGTTGCGCGAGTGGGATCACTGCATATCTTTAGGACAAGACGTCTATTCTTGCTTCTTCGGCACGTCATGTCCGGTGACGAGCTTCCCGGAGGGTACAGCGGTGGCGCGGACGGCCAAGAAGGTACCTCAGCTTCCCCTCAAGATGCGTGTGTTCCTGTCGCCAATACTCCTGCTGCTTTAGCAGGATCCAGGCAGGGCAGCCAAGAGCGGTTGTCGCGAAGAGGTAGCAATTCACAGCGGTTACAGCGAGGTATGTCAAGCGCATCTGCTGGTGCTGCTGCAGTAGAAGAGGGAAGTGGACAAAAGACGACACGAAGTGGTGAGAGGGAGCATCCAAGGCGGCAAAGGAAACACGCTCCTGCTGCAGAAGAGGCTCAGCAGCAGGCGGACAGCTCGGACACTGCTCCTGTTGTTGGTGAAGATGGCCGCAAGAAGGGCAGAGCGGCAGCGTCGCCTGCGCGTGCAAGTGGGCATCAGTTGTCGAGGGACGCGATTCCTACTGATGACGGGCCCACATTGTGGGGGCACCAGCAGCAGCAGGATGAAGAGCAGCAATACAAGAGCGATCAGCGACCACAGCATCAACAGCAGCAGCATCGGGAGCAATACGAGCAGCAGCCACAGCAGTGGCACAATCAGCAGCAGAGACAGCAACCTCAGCAGCCGCAACAGTATCTGCCGCACTACCAGCAACAGTTCTCAACTCACCAGCAACAGGAGACACTACCAAGGATGCGGCGGTGGCCGAGCAGTGAATGGAAAAACAGCAAGAACGAGACGCAAAAAAATGATCTTCACGGGTCCCCTGCTGATGACGGCCCACCTATAGCGGCTCCACCTCCGTTCGTCCAGATCCTGCAGCAGCAGCACCACCAAAAGCCTTCTCCGGCACACACCACAGAGGCCGAGGTAATTGGAGTGACTGTGTAAACGCCAATGCTGTTTCGTGGCTCGACAAGGCGAGGTCTTCCTATACGCCTGCGGGCGGAGCGTAGCACCGGCAAGCGTAAACCAGCGCGCAACTACACTCCTGTTATGTCCCTGCGTGGGCAACGGGGGAGCACTTTACCATTAGACACCGACGAATCGACACAGGTGTATGCAAGGTATTATACGTGTTTACAATTCAGCCGTGCAAATGAAACACCTTCTTATTACCAGGATGACTGCTATTAACTCTCATAGACATACTCATGCAGCAGCCCGTGCGCCCACACACTTGCGTACACAGTCTGGAAGTATCTCAGTGCATGCGTGTAAATCTGGTGTGTGCACAGCGTATGGAGTGAGAAGTGACGACTTCTTTTGCTATCCAGGCCGCCGCGCGTGTACGTCGCAGGGCCTTTGTACTTGCTGCGTGGGTGGGAATATACTCGCTCTGCTGGACCATCTCCTTCCGAGCAGTTTCCTACCCTGTGACTCTCCGAAACAAGCGGCACGCAGAAACGTTCAAGCTTATCAAGAGTAGGACAATACCACTGGTGGTCTTATATGATTTTCCATCAAGTTCTGACACGCGTGCTGACTCGGTTCATACGTCCACGTAATATGTATGTGTACTTATATATGTATTTTTAGGTACGTACATATCTAAGTGTAGAAAGATCCATAGCGTGCGGGATAGAAGCACAGGGAGAAATGGATAAACACAAAGGGTCAGGGGCGCTTACGTGGGCAAGTTATTTCGATACACTTGTAGCAGTGTGTATACATCGAGATAGGTGCCCAGAGTGTAGCCGTCGTATCAAGGATGGAACCCCGCCGACAGTAGTGGGGGGACTTGTCTGTTTACACGCTCCCAGATTTTGCCAGTCGAAGAGCTCGTGTGCTGCAGCCTGCTATCGCAGATTCACTTCATCGGAGAACTTGAGGCGGGTCAAGGCTTTTGCAGCTCTGGTGGACTTTTCTGCGAGTTCTCGTTCGAAGCAGGTAATTAATTCCACCCTGTCAAGCGCATCAGCTCTTCAGCGGTACGCATGTGCAGCTACGGTGGTGTACTGACAAACATGTGCGTATACGCATATGAGTCTATACACGCAGACACACACAATTCTATGCTGGCGCTTACCTCTCTTTAAGATGAAGAAGTCGATCGAAACAGACTTGTGTGTACTTGCATACATAGACGAGAAACCCCACTGGGTTTTGCTTCTCTATTAACCTTGACTGATATTTAGTCGCAATGTCATTTCCTTGTAAAATTTTGCGTTTCTGTGCGAAGCTCTAGAAGACAATTGTACTATTCGAGCAACGTATGTGGAACAGCTGAAAACACTGCTGTGTAGCAGTGAAGTAGCACGACCCGATGTCCTTTGTGTACATTGCCTTCCATGTGCACGACTTCTCGCATTGGTCGCTCTCTCGGGCACGTGCACCCTCATTGGGTTTCCCGTGAGTTCCTATCTGTCTCCACCTACTGATATGGCGAGTTATTTGGCAATAAACTGCAGGCGGAGCCAGGTTACAGATTCTGCGGACCATAGAACCGCTCATATCCCCAAGTCTAGTGCGTCTAGTCTCATACGCAAAATTGTGCGCGAGAAAGTGCAGAAATCAGCTGGCAACGATATCTATATTGGAATATATAAAACGTTGAATGCATTTGAACTCACACGCCATTTTGGTATGAACTTGCTCCGGCTAAAGACTTCAAGCCTGTGTCGTGTGCCTAAGCATTTGCACCTGTGTAGTAGAGAGAAAAAGTTTATGCGTAGAAAAACGTCTGCAACAATGAACCTCGGAAGCATACGTCTTATTATAGGTGTACGCATGTGCACAATCTCCGCTGCTGTGCACGCGTCTCTGTATACGCCTGTTTCCATATGTATTTATTTTATACACGTCCGCGAAAATACACTTGTACGGGTTTCCTGTATGTGTATACGTACGCGTATGTAAGGAGGTCGGGAAGTAGAGATGTGAATTCGTGCGTCCTTACGTTTTTCTTCCCCCTCAGGCAACTACTGGTTGAGCTTGTGTAGAGCCGCGGAGAAGACCCACCAGACGCAGACCGCATACGGAAGTGTAAGAAAGTTGAGGAAGGCTTATCACCCTTCTCCTATTTCTTGATTCATTTAAGCTTTACAACACATGGCATCATGCCACTTGTTGACAACTCTGCAGGCGTCACGTACGGCAGGCATACATTGTGCGCATGTTTTCTTCCATATGGGGTTCATGGTTAACTCTGCGTAACAAAACCACTATATCTACGGTCTTTCGTGCCTCTGAAGGCAGCAGGCTGCGAGGCGGCAGCACAACGACGGGAAAGCTAGATGTTACATCACACTCGAAGAGAATTTATGTTGGACACAAGCCACCACGTCAACCTTTCCCTGTGCATACGTACGTATACGGGTACGCTATGACGACATCTCGGCTCACAAGCGTGCACCTCTATCTTACACGCCTACACGCTAGTGTAGAGATCTGTTTTTATGAACACATGCTTGTCAAGGCCTCTGTCAAGCTTTCCAGCACAACAAAGGAGCACCGGCCACACTCGTCACTACAAGAAAGCCAGCACAACGTGTGCGTTGGAAAGGGGCGTTTCTAGCTCTTCTACATGCGGCCGAGTTCCTATCCAGTAGCTATCCCCTATGAGCTGATTAAGCCGGCTACCTAAGCCATATAGATTCTGCAAGATAAGAACACCTAACATACATGTGTATATACATATATATATATACATATGCACACACCCCCACGAATGTGTACTTGAGCGTGGGTTACCAGGAAACAACCTTTTACACCCGTGTGACTTGGGCGTCATGCACACGTGGGTTACCGTGTCAAGGGGCCGCTGGAGCCTACCATTTCTACATATATTCACATACGCACACGGTTGTGTTTTTTCATATATACTGCCTTTCATCTGACGGGGTGCCGGGTGGAAGCGAAGCAGCTAAGCCGGCTGCCGGCTTGGCTGCCGACAACATTATTGCTATTGTCACTGCCGACAAACAGTTCGACGGACGCAGAACAAAACGAAAAGCTTTTCGGTGTGTCTGGACCCCCCTTGTCCAGTTTTCAGACAAGTAGACTATAGGGTTGCGTGTGAGAGGACACACCACTTGAAGCATGACTATACTGCAGCTTCACCTCTATTCACATACGTACTTTTGATCAAGAGACGCACATGTATGGTAGTTGCGGGTTTCAGCGCAAAGCTGTCTAGCAGGATCTCGTGCACGTACACATGAACCTATTTGTCTATCTGTATATATATATATTATACCTCTGTCCTGTAGAGGTCTCATGTGTAATCTCTGTACGTGTTTGCCCGCAGTAGGGCGCGGGCAACGAGCGTGTATCCATCAGAAGCATCTCCAGACTGTAGGAGTGTACAACTGGTGACACGCGCACCCTGCCGGCAAGCAGAAGCGGCTCCGTGTCCGTACACACCTGTCACACATCGACTACAAAACAGCCTTCCTAAAACATATAGCTGTTCCTGAGGATGTTTAGCTTTATACGTACGTAAAAGTACTGTAGTAGTATTTAACATCGGATTATGCGAGGGACTATATACATACGTGTGTGTTTATACGTGTGTCTGCAGACAGACACGGACGCGAACACGCGGACTCCTGACAAATATACCTGTGTGCACACACGCGTTTGTGTTCACGCAAGTACGCATCGCTCCATCGACGCTTCCTTACCTCTAGTTCCACCAAGCTCTCTTTACACGCTATTTTCCAGGTGGGGGACCTGTACGTCTGGAACCACCCTATCGACTTGCATTATGCACTTTCATCGGTCGTTGGCTGGCCTCGATGCCGCCTCTCTATCTGGAAACTCAACTCCTTCGGCAAAGTCGAAAACGGTACGTCATGCAGTTATGTCCCGGCTCCTCCACCGACCAGTGCTGCATCCCTGATGTTTTCACTCAGACGGGTAACTGCGCTTGAACCCCAGACTGGCGGGTGTTTGATCTCGCTGGGGTGCAGACGCCTGTGTCCGCACGCATTTTGTCTGCAGAGGTTCGCTCAGCCGTTAACGACCAGACCGACAAGAGATGTCACTGCTCTTGACTGCACCGTCAGTCGTTTTCATACCTATCATCTCCATGTATGCAGGCCTAGAGACACAGGTGTGCCCCTATACTCAGTGTAGGCGTGTGCTTGTGTATATGTGTGGCCACCTTTGTGATTCACTGCTTTTTGCATCCAGCAAGTGTCTGAGGCTCCTCGAGAACCGTTCTGCAGGACATGTAATGAATCGCGCGAATCTCCTGCTTCTCTTTACAAGGATGCATATACATATGCAAAAAGAAAGAAACCCAGAAAAGTAAATATCTAAGCAAGTGCGTGTACGTGACATTGTATAACAGACAAAGATGTACAGACACTTACCTGCCGTTTTGCTTAAGCTCTCCTGTAGACGCTTGTGGAGCCGGCTGGATCTGCGCGTGTCTACGTATAAATGTTTTTGTCGCGGTTCTTGCCGACGGCATCTACGTCTTAGTGTATCTTTCAGCTCTCAAGTGGAAGCGCAGCCAGGCGCCGGAATACTTGTCGACTCTCTTCAGGACGTGGTAGAAACAATGTTTGCACAGACGTTCCCGACACGGAAGGTCCCTGTATCGAAATATTTGTGTTACTGCAATTCTAGTGCCGCTCCCAGGGAGACAGCCATACAAACGTCCACATCTACTGTGGACGATCTAGCGAGGGTACGCATCACTGTACGCTGTGGCTTTCTCGAGTTCGAGTTCCACCGTGAGCCGAAGCTACCCGCAGTGGGCCCGCCGGAGGCAAAAGGCACGAGTGGACGTGCAAGTTAAGCTTTGCCTCCACACTTGTACACACGCAAAGCCTCTCATGCAGAATCGAACAAAATTCGGTCCACGTATACGCAGAGGTCGCAGAAATAGGGCGATTTATGTGATTTTGCACGACAGCTGTCTATGGACCAAGTGCAGTCTGACACTACCTGTGTAGGTGAGAGGATGCCAGGGAGCCAGCGCCGCATCATCCACATCGTGTGTTCCTCTGCGAGGTTCCGTTGCTTGCCGGTGTATCTACTATTCGCCGTGGACACGCCTGACAGTGGTACGCCGCGTAGTTTGTTATATTTGCAACTTCGCGTCTGCAAAGCTTCCCTGAGAAAGTCGAGGTTACTCAGATCTATGCTGTTCGACGACTTCGTTGAACGCATACAACAGTATATGATGAAAGACCCGTATAGATACGCCTGCTGGGATGCTCGAGAATATACTTGTACGGTTTCGGCTTGAAGTGGGGAGCATTCGAGGCCATTCGTGGTGCGGGGCACATAGTATAAGAAAACTGACCGAATGACACCTCCCTGCTTACACTAGAAGACTCTTATTTCTGAGGGTGGCTCTGTTAGTATATATACAGAGAGATAAGGGCAGACGCATGCCTATCTCTGCAGAGACTTACCGTGTCTGGTGCCTTCCGGTAAAGCCTTGCACTGTCGTTGTCCTCATCGGTAGCTGTACGTACGAGTGTGTCTGAATAACCTCTGCTTCAGTGTCATACGGCACCATCACACTCCCCACGACTGCCGGGCACCACGAGTTCACCTGCCAGACCTGGACCCCTCTAGGCACGTACAGTGAAGAATTCGCCGGTACGTCCTTTTCCAAAGTAATTAGAGAATTGCTACTGAAGCAAAACGCAAAAGATGCGACGTTCATCCGTACACACGCGCCTGTGGGGATTCCAAAGGCCTGCGGATGTGCCTACAGTTGTCTGCACTTATAGATCTCAGCCTGGAAGAAAGCATTTCACTACTTTGTCTATCTCCGTGTGCAAGTGGCCGTCTGCCGCTTTTTCTACGCCACACTCCTCCGTGACATCATAACTATACGTACGATGTGCACACTTGTACGAGAACCTGTACTGGATTTCTTTCTCGGCCAAATGCCTCCTAATTTCCGCCGTAAGAACACGGTGCGGCCCTCTGCTCATCGCATCCTTCAGTAGAATTAGAGCCTTTTCCCGTGGTGAGGAGCGTGGAGACATGGTAGCTTATTACAAAGGTTAGCTGGTGATAAAGCGTTGCGTCTGCTATTAGAGTACATCCTGTGTGCAAGGCCGCTGGCGTGCCCGCTGCATCCCTGCAGCTTCTGCTGAAGTTGTTTCTAAGGTTGTGGTCCTCGTTTGACCGTCTCCCATGCAGAATCGGCAACAGCATCTCTGCAGCAGGAAGAACTCCTGGTACTTTGGACTCCTGCATCAGCCAATACACCAAGTCTCGGCAGTGGACTGCTCTTTTGTAAAGTGCTCCGTCTGTCTTGTAGATGCTTTGCATGCATGAAGTATCTTACTATAAATTACTCTGGTCCTAATGCTCTCTGCCGTCCTGCACCGGGCAGTTTCCCTGGGGGGCTCAGTTGTGGATGCAGCAGGCCAGTTGAATGTGCTTTGAACTCACGTGTGTGTGTTTCTGCTGGTGGGGTGCAGAGGGGATCGGAGTGTCGCCGGAAATGATTTGCCGCTTGTGCTGCTGCTGGTGCTGTTGCGTGGTTCAGGCCGTTTCCTGGGACGTCGCACTGAGTTAGACTCTTTAGATGTGCTGGACAGTAGAATAGGCGATAGGATGAAGTTGACAACGCGTAGCAGTGGACAGGTCTTGTTTGTACTAGATGTGATACAGAGGAATTTTGAGTATCACGGACTGAGTTCCTGCTCTCAATACCCTGCTGCCAATATCGGCAGCAACATTTGCCTCGCCTTCACGAGGCCAGAACCACCTTTGTCTTTTCATAGGGGTAACAGCAAAACAGGAGCCATGAGTGCAAACGAACAGCAGCAGCAGCAAAAGCCCGAATTCCGCACGCTAGGCACAAATTCTTCTTACTCGAAATTGTCGGAGAGCGGCCACGTGTTAGACGCACCCAACGGTACAGATCAACTATTTGGCCCACCCAGAAGGGGTCTTTCTGGAGCCATGTGCCCTGTCTCTCCTCGGGGGAAGGTGTCATCCAACAAGAAAAAGGAGTAGCTTATCACCGAGCACAGACTCATTCGCAGCGGTGAACAGAGCTGTACACGTATGTGTATGTGTGAGTGTGTGTACGTGTGAATACTGCCGTTTGTGTAGGTGTAAGCACGTGCCATTTATCAAAGTTAAACGAGTCCAAACGGTTAATAATTTCTGCACATGTATATATATGCACATATGTATATACATCTTTCAGGCCACAGTACACGTGAGACTTTAAAGTCTTTCAACGTTCACGACCGTCGTGTACCAGCCACCCGCAAATAATTTTTTGTAAAATGCGTACACCGCGTCCCCAAACTGTTACTCACGTGTTCAAAATTGACTGCAAACATGTGCACTTATAACCCGTCTTACAGAAGTGTGTGAGAATCCCTTAGTCGCCTGCTGCGTGATACAAGGGAGACGTTTTAAACCATTTTCCTTGAAGAGCAGTTCGCTATGCCTTTATGGTGAGACAGTGATCCGTCGGTGTGGACACAGCAGTATACACCAACAGAAAAATATACGATTTGCTCTACCTGTATCCATTTACTGAGGCTTTGTACGCACACAGATATAATATACCTATATGTTGAGGCGCAACACAAATTTGGATACATCGGCGATTTTCGCCGCCGTGCACGTTTACGTCATGACACGGAAAATGAACTCCAAGCGGTCTTCATGCGTGAACACCGGCAGGCATGGTTAATTGATGAGGAACTTACGTATTGATATCTCTGCTCGACAGAAAGGAAGGCAGCAGCAGTTCATATTGTACACATATATCAAGGACCTACGCTTGTTTCTCTGTATGCAGTGGCACACAAGTTTTCGCCTTGCACCAAACTGCGCACACACACGATTACGTATCGCATCCAGAGGCCAACGATCCGAACCGTCAAGCAATCAGTAGAAGGTGCACGCAGGCGACGATATTTCTGCTGCCGATACCATCGTGCCTAAGTCCTGACGTGACTAGAGAGCACCAACCAAGCTTTCCCCGCTCGCACCATTCTCCTTGCAAATACGGGGCACGTCCATGCATGTCTGTGTGTAATTCTGCAGGTGATTCACGTTTCACTGACAGTATACGGGCGAATACACTGGCACCTACCTGCTCATAATTTACGGTGAAATTCGCCAAGGAGCAGTGGCAATTTGTTCATTACAGTGTCAGTCTGCTTGTCCTTTATACTGTGTAGCATGCACAGGAGTGTACGTTTCTGTTGCAACAAGACGGCAGCAAAATCAGCTACAGTTTATGCGTTACTTGAGTATTATGAACGCAGTTAAATGCTGACTTGCAGCAGCCACCTGTGCAGGCAGTTTCTGGTGCAGATCCCCCAACATCGCCTGCTCTTACTGTACCGCTGTCGCGTCAGGCGGAGCAGCTGTTGACGCCTTATAAAATTATCCTCGCTGGTTTGCAAGCGTTTAAAACAGCCACAACAAGTGCAGTCGTTGGGCACAGACAATGTGCCTTGCAGGATGACGCGTACGTGCGGCAATGTTAACCGATGCCGCATTCGCCCACACTCGACGTATATTGTTCTGGAGAGTGCATACTTTTGTAAACACTTACGTGTGCACCTGCTGCCGCGTCCGGAAGTCTTCAACGGGACTGGCACACAAACGATATCCAGGAGCTTCGTATCGCAAACCGCACGCATCCTTGCTTCCTCCAGGCACATTTGTTACAGCCCGACGGAGATCATTGTCTGCCATGTAATCACCTGCTATCCGGTAATGATTGAAACATTTCCTTTGAAGAGATCTCCGAGCTCCTGTACTCTCGAGCAATTGATGAATTGAATAGGCAAAGCCACTCACCGTACGCGCGAGTAATCCATTCTCGCACTTCCGGAGGACATAGTAGCAGCAAAATTTCTTGTGCGTCTCCCACAATACGTCTCATGGTGTTGCAGCGGTATACATTAAGGACCGATTTGCTGGTCAGGTCACTTGCAGTTGAGAAGTGAGCGGGAAGCTCCTCTAACCACTGAGGGCACAGCTCGCCTTCACGGTCCAGCATATCACGAGTTGTCGATGCTTTTCCACATTCTCTTCCAAGAGAAGCGCAAGCCTGCGATTGCAGAGTTGACTGGAGAGAAGTGCCTGCTGAAGTGCAGCAGCTCGACTTGACACCGCTACTGCAGGTGATGATGCTCTTCTGTTGCTGTTGCGTTTTCTGCGAGCGTTTCAGCTGCGAAGTGTATGCCTTGTCTTCCTGACGAGAGCTCACTGCGTGTGCCAGCCTATCATAGAAGAGCGCCGCATCTCGCAGGCGTGCCTGCAGCAACATCTGCTGCTGTTCAGTCGCCTCGAAGCAAGCATCTACGCAAGTGCTGTAGTTGATGTTGTACACGCGTTGCTCCTCACAACTCCTTCTCCCCCCGCGTGCTGCACGTGTGCTCCAGTAACTTGTCTCCTGACGCAGGAGCAGCAGCCAGTCTGTAGAAGCGGTGCTAAATGAGGTGCCGATGAACAGCCAGCTGCAACGGACACGACCCTGCTGGCTGCGTTGCTTACTTTCGTGGGCAGAACTGCTGCAACACTTGTCACTACATAAAAGGTGGTCATGTTGGGCACCCAAGCTGACCCTCCTTTTCTTACTAATAGCAGCAGGACCGGCAGAGACAACGTGCTCCACCTCATCAGAAATAGGGACGGCACAGATGGCGGTACACCCCTGTACAGCGGCTGGGGGCCCTTCAGCAGAACACACATTTGGAAAAGCAGCGTCAACATTTGGGATACCGTACAGGGTTCTCTGCGTAGCAGCTGACTGCGAACACCTCACAGCAGCGTCTGCTTCCGGAGGTCGACAGCCATCACCCGCAACAGTAGAGTGCTCGGAGAGAAGCGTGTCCACGGCTTGAGCAGCATCCCCAGAATGTCTGCTCGCAGGTGTGGGAGCTGTGAGAGAGGCCGAGGCAGTTTCAGCAGGCGCACCAGGAATAGAAAGAGTGTCAACAGTGCAAAGAGCAGTCGCGGCAGGAACGCTCGAAATAGGGAACAACCCTGCAAAAAGAAACGCGGCGCGGAATGCTTCTGAAGACTGGAATGCTCGATGAGATGAAAAGAGGAATTCGTCAAACCACAGACAAAGGGGCAGACACATGGAATAACAATATGGGCAAACTGGAAGAAAGACCGTACTCGAACTCATTAGCTGCTTCTGAAGAACAGCAGCTGTCTGCTGGAGCACTTGCAAGCCTGTATTCTGCAGGTCCTTTGCTAGAAGATCCCTACCAACAACAGCAGCATCCGCCGCAGCGTGTAATGTATTTGTATGTCCTGGTGCTTCGGCACCAGCAGCAACGTCACGACCTGCCCAAGTACTGTGTAGCCGCCGCTCAACACCAGCGAACGACTCGGCTGCTTCAACAGTAGCTCTGCTGCAAGTACTGCAATACGAAGAACAAAAGCCTACATGTACACACAGGGGACCAGTAGCACCGGCAGCAGCAGGCCTATCGTCAGATGCAGCAGCGCAGCACCTCCCTGCTGCAGCGTCCTTTCGGTGAGTACCCGCAGACACTGATGGAGGGACAGCACATGATTCGACTGAAGGTGAGATCACAGCAGCAGCAGCTGCCGTCGTCCCTTCAGCAGCAGCTAAAGGACCCGCAGCAACAGCAGCCAATACGGCAGACGTCGCAGCCGGCACCACGTGACCAACAGCATCAGCAGCAAGCGATGTAGGCTTCGTGGTTGTTGCTGTAACTGCAGCTGCTGCAGCTGCAGCAGCATCCGTGCCTGGTGCACCTTCTTTACATTCAGCAGCTGCTGCATCCCCAGAAAACGGAGCAGCGGGTGCCACACGAGGGGGAGGAGAAACTACAGCGACAGCTGTGGAAGCAGGGTTGGCAACACGCAGCAGTGCCCCTTGTGCGTTCGACAAGTGATTATCAGGCAGAATACCTCTCCCATAGGCCGACCTCTCGCCCTTTGCACTAGCGGAAGGGGGGAAAAAAAGAGGGTCACACATTTTCTCCTGTTTATTAGCTGTGTTCTCGAGCTCGATATTTCTCTCCTCCTGTTCACCGGCGGCATCGAAAGAAAAGTACCCTTCCTCAGTGCCTGGGGGCGGCTGGTATGGACACCAGATAACCTCGCTTTCATCAAGTGCTACGTTGTAACGGTACGGACACGCCGTTCTCTGATCTGCCAGCCACGCCTCCTGCTGTTGTTCTGGGGTTTTTTCCAGTTCCGCAGGCTCACAATTTTTAGTCCTACTGCACCCGCTGCTGGTAGAACTGCCAAGAGGGATGCTGAAAATGTCACGGCTCGACGCACTGTCGCTGGTTTTCCTGCTGGTGCCGCTCCTGCTGCTTGTTCTACTACTACTGCCGGCAATTTCGCGCACATTTTTGCTGAATCTACGGATCGTGCTGATGTTCGAAGAACTGCAGCGCCTGCAGCTGCTGTTCGGTGCTTTCCTGAATTGTGCCTGCGGCAACACTTCTGTCGCTGCTGACGCAGAGAATACACCTGAGCAGCGGTAGCTGTACATGCAACCGTGCAGCTCGAACATGCGCCCCATAGGGGGCAGCAGGAGAGATCTTTGAGAGGCCGCAACTGCAGCATCAGCAGCCTCGTGAAGTGTATATCGCTTATCCTTATCCTGACACCTTACGAATGACTTCCCCTTCGTACGCATTGCAGAAATCCGCTTCATGTCAACAGGACTCAACTGCTGCTGAAACCGTGTGGAAGTAATGCGGGAACTCGTGCAGTAGTGTTCAGAGGCACGCTGCTGCTCCAACATCTGCTCCGCTGCTGCTACACGTGGCAACGACTGCTCGAAAAACTGCTCACATACCCTCCCACTTTCATTCTCCCCTTTCTGCTGCAACTCTGGCCTCTGCAGGTGTTGCAACTCGTGTGCCTCCCTACAGCATTCCTGTTGCGGACGCCCCTCTTGTGCTCGCTTCGTCCAATAGTGTAAGTACTGCACCTGTGGCTGCTGCTCTTCTGCTTGCTGCTGCTGCAGCGGCTTCCCAAGACCCCACCATCCACCACAAGGCGCAAGCCACGCCCGCGCTACTGCTGCTCTTGCAGCAGAAGCTCCACGCTTTGCAGATGACCTCCCAGCAGCAGTAGCCTCGCTAGGAAGCCCTGCAGGAGCAGAGCCACAGACTAAGGCAGGAGGCTCGGATATGTTGACAGGTTTGTATATGGCTGCAGTAGCAGAGCTAGCCTCTTCAGCAGCGCCACTACCATTCCCCACGAATGGAGCTGTGCAGGTCGCTAAGGCAGCGCCGTCACCGGAAGGCGCCATTGCGGCAGCAGGACGTATGAGAGCAGCAGTCGCTTGCTCTGCTGTTTCAGTTAATTCTTCCCTAAATGCAGCAGCGGCATTTGCAGCAAAAGTTGTTACTATATTGTCTGCGCACCTTGCACCATTCCCAGATGAAGATGGAGCGGAAACGGGAACAGACCCAATAGCGGCGAGTTGAGTAGTTGACGATTTCTCTTCCTCTTCGAGCTGCGCACACGAGGAAGTTGCTGCAGATGCTGCAGCACCACCAGTATGAAAGGAGGAAGAGGCTACTGCAAGTGGGGGAACTGCAGACACGTTAAAACCACCGGTACGGACAGCTGGGTTGGTGCCTGCTGTCTCACCAGCAGCGGAACCACCAGAGGCAGCAGCGGTCCCTGTAGGATTGTCACCACGGGCAGCGCTATGAGGAGTACCACACGCAAGAGAACCCCCGTCGGCAGCAGCTGCAGTGCTCAGAGCCTCTTTAACAGCACTCGCAGCAGCAGCAGCAGCAGAAAGAGATTCGGAAGCGCAAGTACCACAGGCAGGACGACTCCCGTCAGCAGCAGCAGCACTCGTGGACTCTTTAATAGCAGGCGTAGCAGCAGCGGAAACAGGTTCGAAAACAGATGCTCTTGTGCCGCCTGGCGTGCTCTTAGGGCTCAGAGTCGAAGACGTCGTAGCATGAGCCAGTGACGTGGTGTCAGCAGCACGCGCAACCTCTTCTGCAGTCCTCGTGGGCCCTACCGCAGCAACAGCAGGAAGTCTGCCTGTCTCGCGAGGCTTCGGCACTAACGCAGCAGCAGCACGCATGCAGGCGAAGACGGCTCTGTAGGCAGCAGCAGTCAGACGTGGAGCGAGAAAGATTGCTGCAGCGTGATGCAGGCGGTCGACGTTCTGCGTCAGCAACAGCGTCGAGTGCGGCCGCAGCAGCAGCAGCAACGCTAGAACTGCATGCCCCAGGGAGAAGAAACAGCAGCGAGCACTCCGGGGATCATGCAGACGAAACCAGAAGTCGGTATACCTGTACACCAAGACACACGCACACGCAGATACACACAGCAGCAGCTACAGCAACAGCCGTTTCCCATCCTGCAGAGCACGCCCAGGGACGGAGGAAAGTCGAGAAACTTGGGGACGACTGCACGCCTCTGCATCGGTGCAGTGGTGAGACAGATATTTTGACAGGAAGGATCCCGACTGTCTGCTGCGCGCGGCGCCTGTTGACGCCCACGCATGCGTCACGCTCGAGTATCAAATGACGACGAAGCCAGCAGGTATTCTGTGCTCCTCGACACCTGCGTCTTGTCTCCTTGTTCTCTCTGTAGAGACACGGAAATATGTGAATATGGACCCGCGCGTCGGTCGGTTTGCTTCTGGCACACGTGCTCTATCAGGCCCGCCCTTTGCTCCGGCGCGTAGCGGGCGCATCTCTATTGCTGCGTAGGCAAGTACGGGTCTACGTGACAGCCCGCCAACATCCACGTGTGCCGCTTCTCTTCTACTTCTGCAAAGCACGTATAGATCTACGCATGCGTACGTAGTTACAAGGAAGAGATCGGCACCGACGCACAAGCTCACCGTTCTCCAATAATCGTATACACACGTGTGCGGACACAAGGCGAAAGAGCCACCGACGCGCAGCCTGCCCTTCCTTGGCAAAGTTGTGAGTGCAAAGATACACGAGAAGAGATAGACGTAGAAGAAAAAGACGCAGAGGATATAGGTGAACACCTTCTAGAGATAAGAGCAACTGCTTCACGACGCCTCACCGCCCCGGGACGCGCTCTGCTGTGAGCCGCCCAAGCAAAAAACGAGCACGCGGCCGCACCAACAGACGCACGTCTTCCGACCCCGTCCCTGCATCTGCAGATGTGTAACAAAAGCCTCCTTCCCGTAGCGTCTCTATGCAGGCAAGTCGCGCACCAGCGCGCTCTGCTGTGAACCTGACCTCCTGCTGCAAGTCCTCTACAGACAACCAGCCACGGAAGTTTTTCACGGTTTCCTGGGGACTCCTGTCTACGCACGCTTCTTGCCGACTTCTGTACGCATGAGCTGCCGCGTGGCCACGTAGACGGGTGGAACCGCAGCCCCACACCAAGCGGCAAACGCACACACACCTGTGGAGTTGTCGACGCGTGCTGCGGCATGCAAAATTAGGAGGGGAGGCAGTTGTCTTGACGAGGCTCGCCAGCGTGACTGCACCGGCGGCCGGACGAACGGTGAAGCAGCAAAGTCACAGCAGCAGCAGTTGCAGAGATTGATCCTGCTGCGACCGGCTTTTGGCCAGCATTTCTGGGCGGGGCCATCTCCCTTCAGTCTCCCCTCTCGTGCGTCTATACGTTTACATGTGTGTGGGTGCGTCTGCCGGCAAAAGAGGTGGCATGCAACATTGCCGTACATCAACCCCCCCCGCCCCCAGAAGATGTGTGAGGGTCTGCAACAAGGCACCTGCCCACTGTTCAACATGTCTCTCTTCATTTTCTTTTTCTCTGGCGCAGCTCGGCGTCTGTGTCACTTACACATGCGTGGTGCAAAACGGCGCGGATATGTGTGGACAGGTGACCAGACAGATGCAGGCGAGTCGCAGCAGCTCGTCTCACCATCTCTCACGAAGCGAAGCGAACGTGGAGACCTGCCCCCACCACTCCGCCACACCTGCAGCAGCAGCAGCACCAGCAGCAGCAGCGAAGCCGGCACCAGCGGGAGTGGCGCGGCCGCCGGCATTTGTAGGAGGACAAGCCTTGGTGACAGGAGAGCAGGCAGGAGGACGAGGAGCAGTAGCAACAGAAGAAGACGCAGCAGCAGCAAAGACACCGGCACGGCACGTTTTTCGTCTTGCTGCAGCAGCCTCGCCGTGGGATCTTCTCCTGCGTATACACCTACGTTTTTTTCTGCCGGTGTTGCTACTGTCGCTGCTGCTAGCAGGTTCCTCATCCCACACAACACGCGGCTGCTTCCCCTCTGTGGCTGCTGTTGCTGCTCCTCCTGTTGATGCTGCTGTTGCTGTTGCACCTCCCCCTTTGACATCAGCTGCTGCACTCCTGAGAGCACTTCGACTGCCTGCAGCAGCAGCAGCATCTGCTATGTCTGCAGAATTCTCTGCAGTGCGCGCTGCTTCCTGACGAAACTCAGGAGCAGCAGCAGGAGTATCGTCTTCTGCTTGTCCACACAGCATGTGACTTGACCTGCACGGCGACAAAGAGCCGAGTATCACACGTTCTCCGTTGTTGCTGCTGTTGCTGCTCTCTCCGCCCCTGTCGGCACTGCTGCACGTGCTGTTGTCCCGTGCGTCCTTGCTGCTGCTGTTGCTGACAGCAATGAAGCAGCCGTTACCACTGGTCGCCGCGCTGTTCCTGCGGTCGACAGTGCTGCTGCATCTTCTGTACACATTACCAGCCGTTTTTGTCGTGCGTTTCCCCGGTGTCTGCCTACACCTGCCCTTCGTATGCTGCTCATCAACTTCTCGCAGCAGGTCCGACAGCTGCTGGTGTTGCTTCTGTGCCACGGGTCCCTGCTGCGTCTCTTCGTGCCAGTTCTGCTGCAGCATCTGCTGACCGCATTCGTGCCGCTGGTCGACTGGCAGCGGCTGCTGCTTCCTTAGCACACACCGCCGCTGCGCTTCCGCTTCCAGCCTCTCCTGCTCTCGCTTCGGCGGCCGCTCCTGCTCTTGCTGCTGCTCCCCATTCTCCTGCTGCAGCTGCAGCTTCGCCTGCTCCTCCGGCTGCTGCTGCTGTTGCTGCCGCTTCTCCAGCTTCAGGGTCTGCTGCCGCCCTCGCTGCTGCTGGTGCTGCCTTTGCGCGGTTCCCTGGCGCCTTCGTCTTCTCCGGGGGGACAGCGGCGTGCCGCTGCTGCCACTGCCGCTATTGCCTTTTCTGTACAGAGGCAGGCCGCAGGCAGCGCTCAGGCCTGCAGGGCAGAGGTCGCCACAGCAAAACACCCAACGAATGATACGCGTCCACGTTCGCATCTCTCTGCCCCACGTCAGTCTCACTCCTGTCTCCGAGCGCGGACCAACAGATAAACTACACATCCGTCTACATATGTATAGAAACCCATATAATGTATTCACATATACATATACAACATACGCGCGCCTATACACATAAATACATTAGTAAATATGTTTACATATGGATATATAAGTTAACACGCGTATATACTAACATATACATATATATATATATGTACATCCATCAGCTTGGGAGTGTAGCACATCGTCTGGGTGAAGAACTACTCCCTTTTCACCTGGTGTATATACACCTGCATGGTTCATATATTTGTCCCTGTCTCTCGTACTTCCCTCTACAATAGATATATAACGTTTTCCGTGCACCTACATATAAAGTTCCGCAGCTTTCCTATATAGGCAACATGTATGGGGACCGCTTCCATATATCTATCTGTGGAAGAGGCAGTCGCCAATACAGCTTCGGCGCTCACACATATTGACAAGAGCCCGCAGCTTCGCCGTTAACGGTCTTCTCTACGTCGACGCATACATCGTCCGCACATATATATATATATATATGCGTAAGTCCCTAAACAGACAAGGTGAAGTACAGTACCTCTTCAAAGAGCTTCCTACTCTCTACACGAATACATACATATGCCAGACAGGCATTTTGATACACTTTTGTGTATGTAAACACCTCACGACGCACACGTAGATATACTGGAAAGCATATACATATATATACACAGGGGCAGGGTGCATACGTATATACGTACAGACATATTTATGTACTTTTATAGGCAACACTGCGTACGCATACGTAGGTATATCAACATATATGAGCATATATATGTCAGACAGGTATTGTGACGCACTCGTATTGTATGAACGCTTCATGAACCACAAGCAGATATATCAAACGATATATGTCTATACGTAGACACACACGTGTCCCACGCATATGTACATACATACACTCATACACATATATATATATATATATCCATCTATTCATATATATATATATATATGCAGATATATGCAGTGCGCCGGCGTGGTGCATCAGCAGGTCTGAGCAGACGACGAGACAGCGAAGAAGTCCTGCTGCAGCACTTCCCCTGACTCTCAGATCGATAGAACTGCCCCATTCATACACACACATATATATACTGCGTCTGTCACAGACAGATATATGTACGTATGTATGGGCAGGTCCACACCCACGCAACAGCAGTATGCAGGGAGACACGGGCAGCGGGAGACGGCGAGCGAAACGGAGACGCGTGGAGAGGGCGAGGACGCGAGACACGCGTCTCCTCCGTCGTTTGTCCGCTGCTCCCCACTTCTGTGCTTCGGTCGGGTGTTGCGCGCCCTCCCCCCCCAGAAGGGCCTCCCGGCTGCGGCCCCCCACTTTGCTGCTGCTTCAAATGAAGGGGAGACCCCACGCCTGGACGCGCGCATGCAGCTGCTACGAGAGACACACACGCAGACATGTACGGAGAGACGGAGAGTCAAAACAGGTGGGAGGCAGCTGCAACGGGATGGACGGAGAGGACAACCTGCCGCGTCTTTTTGCTGTGAAGGAGACTCTTCCCATCTACATCGATTTCCTCCTCTCTTCTTCTACATACCAGCGTGCCCACACATACATACGTACGCACATCGTCGTATACATATATTAATGCATACGTGCACGTATATATAAGTATAAATAGATGAGAACATGTACATATATATATACATTGAGCGAGAGAGAGTTGTATATATAACAAGTGTAAGAACATACATATATACAATGAGAGAGAGAGAGAGTTGTATATATAACAAATGTACAAGAGCATCTACACATGCATATGCGTGTGGACATATTCTTATGAATAGAGGGACGTAGAAGAAACGCCGTGAGCAGCGGAAGGGGAAAGAGACACATGCAGGCCTGAAGAGGATAAGGAAGCACCTGCTCCGGTCACAAGGATGACGCGGTCTTCTGCGCAGACGTGCCTTCGCCGCTGCTGCTGCTGCGGTGGAACGGCACAGGAGCAGCAGCAGCCGCACCCCGGCGAGTAAAACAGGAGCTCGCGAAGTTCTTGTAAGTACAAAGAACTGCGCGTGTGCTGCTGTTGCGGCCGTTGCAACAACAGCCGCTGCTCCGGCTCTTGCTGCGGCATTGTCGGTGCTGCTGCTGCTGCTGCTGCATCCGCCGCAAAATGAAACTCCAAGTCCTACTGGCCTTGCTCCTCCTGCGGTTGTTGCTGCTGGTCCTCCTGCGGCTGTTGCTGCTGGTCCTCCTGCGGCTTTTGCTGCTGTTCCTCCTGCGGCTGTTGCTGCTGTTCCTCCTGCGGCTGTTGCTGCTGTTCCTCCTGCGGCTGTTGCTGCTGTTCCTCCTGCTACTGCAGCTCCTGTGCTGCTGCTTTTCCCGCGCTGCTGCGGCTCCCGTTACTGCTGCTGCTCCAGCTGTTGTTGAGCGTTGCTGCTGCTCCTGCTGGTTCGTGACTGTGTGGCTCGTGCTGCTGCTGGTGGCTTTGCTGGGGCAAAAGGAGTTCTGCATTCGTGAGTAGACTTGCGAGTGATGCTGCTGCTGTTCGGGAGTTGCTGCTGCTGCAGTAGACGGCGCCCTGTGTGTCGGCTGCTCCTGGTTGATGCCACTACGTGGTCAAGCACTTTCTCCTGTAGGACTGGGACTACTGGTGCTGCTTCTCCGCAGTCGCTCCTGCTGCTGTGCTGCATATATCCTCCTGCTGCTGTGTGTATGTGGTTGCTGCTGCTGCTGCAGTTCACGCCGCTCACGGAGCCGGAAGCAGCTGCATGCGGCTGCTAGAGAGCAAGTTTGTCTGCTGCTGCTCCTGGCGCCCGAACGCTCCGCTCCTGTGGCTGCCGAAATAGCACCACCTCCTGCCGCTGCTCCCAAAACTGCTGCTGCCCCCCCCCCTGCGGCTACTGCTGTGGCGGTGCTGTTGCTGGACTACGTGGCATTGATGCCGCTAACAATCGGTGATGCTGCTTCTTCTGCACGTGCTGCTGCTGCTGCAGTCGTAGCAGATACTCTCCTCGTTCCTTCGCGACTACCGGCCGCTGCTGGGGTCACTCGGCCGGTTCGTGAAGTTCCGCTGGTGGTTCTTCGAAGTCTGCAACCGCACCTCGTATTACGATGACGGCGGCTGCCGCTGTTGCTCGTGCTGCTGTTGTGCTGCTCTTAGTGCCGCTGCTGCTGCTACTGGCGGTGCTGCTGCTGGCGCTGCTGCTGCTGCTGCCGTCCCTCCGATGCTGCTGTTGCTCCTGCTGTTCCGGCACCGGGTTGGAGTCTTCTAAGGGAAACATTAAGCCATCGAAGTGAGGCGGACAAAGACGTGTATTCGCCAGCTGGGATTCTTCCTCAGCAAACAACCTGCAGGTCATGCAGCCGTAACCGGGGTCGCAACGATTATCGCGAGTACCAGCAGCGATGGCAGCGCGCGAGCCAGCAGTGGTAAAGAACAGCAGCAGCAGCAGCAGCAGTAACAGGCTCGTCGTCGCGCGCAGTACGAGTGCGCAGCAGCACATGGACACATGCAGAGAGTATGGTGGCCGCACATATACACATGCGGTGGAATTTTGTGGCTGGTCATCGATTAATTTCTTTCTTTTTTCGTCCGCAACTTCTCCTCGCTGTCGCCTCGTTCCCTGTCGTTCTGCAACTCGGTGTACGTACACTGGAGTTGCAGCCCGCTGCCGCATGCTTTTTTGCAGCTGCTGGTGCTTCTTTGTGTTATTCCGGCATTTGCTTCCTCCTCGCAGAAGCCCGGTGTGTGTTGTTGTTCTTTCTCTG
Source organism: Sarcocystis neurona (assembly GCA_000727475.1). Lineage (NCBI taxonomy): Eukaryota > Apicomplexa > Conoidasida > Eucoccidiorida > Sarcocystidae > Sarcocystis > Sarcocystis neurona. The sequence continues at coordinate 3,523,444 of KL647297.1, forward strand.
CGTCCCTGCTGCTACGTATCAACACATCCCGTGCTTTCCTCCGCCGTCTCACGTTTATGCCGCCGTTTCCGTCCTCCTCCCCCGCGTACGGCTGTCCTTTCGCTGTGCTCAATCACCCGGCAATGCTTTTTGCATTGCCACGCGTAGGACGCGGAACATCTTGCCTCTCCCTATCCCATGCGCGGGTCCACCCATTTTCTGTCCTGGGGGAATAATCTGCGTCTTCTTTGTCCACTGCTATGTGGAGCTGTCCGGGGGACGGGACCTCGGCTTGCTGCTGAAGCTGCTTCGGCAGCCTCGCCGCGTGCTCCTTGCTGCTGCTACTTCCACCTTTGCTACGCATTGTCTCGCTGCTCTTCTACGTCTTGCGCCTCTTCCTCGTCCGTCTCCTCCACTGCCCCTTCTGCGCCGCTGCTGCGCATGTCTGGTCTTTCCTCCTTTTTCTATGTGATCTTCCTCTCCGATTTTCCTCTCCACCGACCTCTCTGCAGGTGCCGGTGCCCGAGGCGGCACGTCGCGCGCTCTCTGCTGCGCCCTTCGTCCCTCTCTTTGCGTGCCATTCGGGCGGGTGTAGCAGCTCTCTCTCCATCAACTTCCACAGTCGACTGGCCGCTTCTTCTTGCTCCTGCAGCAGCAGCTGGGACTGCGTCGCTTCACGTGCTGCTGCCCGTGCTGCTGCCGTTGCTGTCTCTGCTTCTGCAGCAGCTGCTGCATCTGCTCTGCTGCACTGCGCTGCCGGTGCCGTCGAGGCTCCGGAAGGACGGGGGAAGCACGTCCCTTCCCGCTGCATCTCTTTTTCTCCGCTGATTGCTGCCGAATCTTTGCTTCCATGTCTCTTCCCCCCGGCGCTCTAGACACGTCCGGCAGCGGCCAGCACTGCTGCTGCTCAGTCTCTGCATTTCCCGCTGCTGCTGTTGTTGCCGCTCTCGTTTTCTGCGGGGTCGCTCGTGGTGGAACGCCCCTTGCGACCTTGCTGCTGTCCTGCTGTTTCCGCTGCACCGCTGCTGCCTCCCGCCGCTCGTCTGCCGCTGCGCACCGGCCTGCCGCCGCGTCCCCGGCGCTCTTCACAGGAGGGGCGAGGAGGTTGCGACTGCTTGACTCTCCTTCGTCTTCTCCCGGCTACTGCTGTGCTGCTGCTGCGGTCTGAGAGGCGCTGCTCCTTTTCTTCCCCCTCTGCTGACCTCTTCGAGCCCTTCCTTGCCTCGTGCAACATGCAGGCTTCGTCAGGACCTCTGGCTGCAGCAGCAGGCGCAGCAGGTGCTGCTGCTCCTCCTGTGGCGACTTCCCACGGCGCGCTTTCTCCTGCGTATCCCTCCTCATTTCTGAGTCAAAGCAGTGGAGCAAGCGCGTACCAGATGTGGTTGGGGAATATTCCCTTCGACGCGTCTGAAGAAGAAGTGAGGCAGTTTCTCTCCCAAGTTGGGCGCGTGCTGCATGTTCGTATTAAATGTGATGAGAACGGGAACAGCAAGGGCTTTGCTTTCTGCACGTTCCCCGACAAAGAAACGTGTGATCTTGCCTACAGCTCCCTCTCTAACTCAGAACTAAGGGGAAGGAGAATCAAGATAGATTACGCTACGGAAGAGCTGCGTCAAGCTGCTGCTGCTGCCGCCGCGGCTGCTGCCCGGCCTCCTCCTCCCCCTGTGGGGACAGGGGGGGCAGGGGGAGGGTCTGCTGCTGCTGCTGCTCCTCCTGCAGCAGCCGGCGTGGGCAGCAGTGGCAGCAGCAGCAGAAGACCGCTCTACGGCGGTGGTGCTGCAGCACCAGGAGGAATCGGAGGAGGAGGAGGAGGAACAGCAGCAGCAGGGGGAGGCGCCAGCGGTGCACCTGGTGGACCGTCCGCGGCAGGCGCTAGCAGCAGCAGCAGTCACTCCAGAGCAGGAGGAGGAAGTAAGGGCCCTGCTGTTGCAGGGGAAGAAGGTTTTCGGTCACGTGCGTCGACGTCTCCTGCTGCTGAACGGGCTGCGGCTGCTGCAGGGGAACACAACAGACGAAGCGGCAGCAGGCACAGAGAGATTGGTTATTCCTTGCATGCGGGGGGCGCTCCAGCGGCAGCAGCACCCCACATGCAGCAGCGACGACAGCAGCAGCAGCAGCTTCGGCGTACGCAGTCCCCGAGTCCCCTGCGACATTTTGCTGCTCCTGCGCCTCCAGCGGCTCCTGTCTCGCGCTGCGCTGCGGCCCCTGCCGCCTGGCTGTCTGCTGCGACGCATGCTGCTCCGGCTGACTACGTCGCCGCGCCGCAGGGGTCGGGCGAAAAGATGAGTTTCACGGGCTTCGCGTCGGGAGCAGGCGGCCTGTGGGGTGACGGCGGACGGTGGCATGCAGCGGCGGCAGCAGCAGACGCAGCGTGTGCTGCGGCACAGCAGCAACAGCATGCAGAGGCTCTGCAGCGCCTCTTCCTGCAACCGTCGACTTCTTCTCCTCCTGCCAGGGATGAGAGTAGCAGGTGGAGACCTGCAGCACCAGGCGCTGTGGGGTTTGCTGGAGGAGGAGCAGCAGCAGCAACAACAGCAGGAGAGGTAGGATTCGGATTAGGAGGAGGAGGACGAGGAGGAGCTGCTGCAGCAGCCGACGCAGGGACAGCAGCCGTCAAAGGAGGAGCAGCAGCTCCGCCGTACGTGCAGGCAGCGGCCACAGCGGCAGCACAGGCTGCTGCCTGTGAGGCAGTTGAAGTTATGGAATTGCTGCAGACGTTTTCCACGGCGCAGTTGCTGATGATCAGCTGCCTGTTGAAAGAGATGGCGCAGCAGCAGCCAGCGACGCTACGGCGGCTGCTACATGACAGGCCGGCTCTTGCGTATGCGACTCTGCATGCGATGTTCCTCCTTGGCGCAGGTGCCCAGTCTGCGGAGAGAGAACAGCAGCAGCTGCAGCAGCTGCTGCGTCTCCCGACACCCCAGCTGCTGCAGGTGCAGCGAAACCGGCGCGAGCGCATGCAGCAGCTTGCCAGCGCCGGCCTCGTCGTTAGGACGGGGACGCAGCCGCAGCAGCAGTTACCGTTGCCGCAGCAGCCACCTGGACAACAGCAGCAGCTGCTAGCGCAGCAACAGCAGCATCCGCCTGGCGGTCCAACACAGCACGACGGGCAAGCAGCTCTTTCTCTTCTGTGCAGCAGCAACGACAGTCCCGACCCGAGGCAGCAGGTGACCGTGTCTTCCCCTGCCTTTGCGGATTTTGCTCCCCCTGCACACGCCACAACAATAGCAGCAGTGCAGCAGCAGCAGCCAAGGAAAACGGAACCAGGTTATGTGAATGACGTGATTCCGGCGACTGCTGCCAAGCGTCCTCGACAGCAGCTTCCTGCCCCGCAGCAGGAGCAGCCAGTGCAGCAGGGAGTTGCTACTGCAGGAGCAGGGGGACGCCTTCCTCAGGTGCAGCAACAGCAGCAGCAGCAGCCTGCCGGCAGTACGGTGACTCAAGAAGGACAGGTTGAAACGGCTTCACCTGCTGCCCAGTCAACGGCCCCTGCTGCTGCTTACGCTGCAACACAACAGCAGCGGACGGCACCGACAACGGCAGCAGCAGCAAGGCAGCAGCAGATCCCAGGGGGAACCCTTCGGCAACTCCCAGCAACAGCGTCTGCAGCAAAGAAACCTCCTCCTGCGGCAGCGCTACCAGTGCCTCTTCAGCAGCACGCGACAAAAGCTGTTGTTAAAGCAGAACCGTCTGCTTCTCCTGGTGCTGCAGCAGCCAAGGGACCTCTTGGCTCCCTGAGTAGTACTTCCCCATCTGCCACACGCGTTATGAATGCTTCTCCTGCTGCTGCTACGAAGTCCCCCACTGCTGCTGTTTCTCCTACTGGTGACTTCTCTCTTCGTGTCCCTGAACCTGTGGGGAGTCCTGCTGCTCGCCTTGCTGCTGCATCTTCTCATGCAGCGACTAATGCCTTTCCTGCTGCTGTTGCAAGACCAGCTGCCACAGCAGCGACTCAGACTGCTGCTGCTCCGGCCACTTCTGCTGCTGCTGCTGTGCGGCTCCCTGCTGTTGCCGCTGCCGCGTCACCCGTTGCTGCTTCTGCGGCCGCCTCACCCGTCACTGCTGCTGCTGCTTCTTGTCCACGAGTAAGAGGGCCTGCTGCTGCTGCTCCCGCTGCTGCTCCTGCTCCTCTTGCAGCCCCTGCTACTGTTTCTGCTTCTCTCCCGCTGCCGTCAACTCGTGTCGCTACTTCTGGTGCTCCTTCATCAATCCCTGGAGTGCAGGCGACAGCCAGCATTCCTGCTGGGAGTGGCAGTAGTACGTGTGGGGTGGCAGCAGCACGACCTGCGGGAGCCAGTCTGACAGCAGCTGCTGCACCACCTTCTGGGCTCCCAGCAGCTGCTTTTCTTGCTCCCGCTACTGCAACTTCTGCACCCTCCTCATCTCGTGCGGCTGCTGCTCCGCCGCTGTCTGCTGCTGCTGCAGGTGCACCAGCGGCCTCACATGCTGCTGCTGCTGGAGTTGCGGCTGTCTCTGCTGCTCGCTCTTGTGCTGCTGGTGGCACTCGTGCTGCAGGCGTCGTCGTCGACGTTGTGACTCCCGCTGGTGCTGCTTCAAGCCGTTCTCTTCCTGCGGCTGTGGCAGGTCCTGCCTCTCCTGCTGCACCTGCTGCTGCTGCAGCTACTGGCGTTCCTCGCTTCGCTGCTGCAGGCAGTGCGCTGCCTCCTGTTACAGGAACAGCCCCAGCAGTAGCAGCTGGTACTGCTCGTGCAGCCCCTCTGGCGGCGACTAATACTCCCGGGACAGCGCTCGCTAAAACGGCTGCGGCTGCTTCTGTTGGAACTCTCGTTCCTTCGCCTGCTGCTGTCCATCCTGCCGCTGTCGCTCCTGCTGCTGTCGCTCCTGCTGCTTCCTCTTCCCTTGCCGCTGCTGGCGCTTCGCGTGCTGCTGCTTGCCACGGGGCTGCTGCTGCTGCTGTCCCGCGTGTGATTGTAACAGGTGCTACAGCGTCTGCTACTGCTGTTACTGCTCCTGCTGCTACTTCCTCCTCTGTAGTTGCTGCCGGCGCTTCGCGTGCTGCTACTGTTGCTCAGCGTGGGGTTGCTCCCCTCCCACGTACGGCTGCTGCTGGTGCTGCAACAGCTCCTGCTGCTGCTGGCGCTCCTCCTGCTGCGACGCCACTGCTGCCAGAGCAGCGACAACAGCGACTACTGCACCACCAGCAGCAGTCGCAGCTGCAGCAGCCGCAGCCGAAACCCAAGCATCCACCAGCTGTACGGCAGCAGCAGCAGGTGACCGCTCAGCAGCAGCAAGCGCTTGTACAGCAGGAATACCAGCAGCAGGGGTCCTTCCCGGTGCAACACCTTCCTGGACAACAACAGCAGCAGCAGCAGGTGGCAGGCGAGGGGGTGCAGCGAAGCGCGGGGCAGCAGCCGGTCGCAACAGCAGAGAAGCCGCAGCAGCAGCTGCCTCGAGGAGTGCGTGCGGTCACAGGGAAACCGCAATTGCAGCAGCAGCAGCAACAGGCAAAAACTGTTCAGCAGCCAGCAGGGCTGCAGCAGCAGGCTGCATTGCAGCAGCAGCCTGCGCCGCAGCAGCAAGTGTCTGCGCAGCAGCAGCAGCAACGTCCAGCAGCTCTGCAGCACCCGGCGTTAGCTGTGGCTCCTGCCTCGGATCTTCTGGTGGGTAAGTGGGGTTGCACCACAGACAGCAGTTTCTGAAGTGACAGCAGCCACGTCAGTATCAGCAGCAACAGCAGCAGGATAACGTCTCGACTGTCGGAAGCAGCAACAGCTGGAACAGCGCTAGCTGTCGCAGCAGTTCAGCAGCAGCAACAGCGCAGCAGCAACAGCGTAGGAACAACTCGGCCAGCGGGCACCAGCAGCGTTAGGTTGTAGTACCGTAGGCGACAGCAGGAGCAGAAACGGCAGAACAGTAGTGGACAGAAGGACAGCGCGCAAAGAAAGACAGACAGGAGTCGATGAGCAGTCGTGTAGCAGCACTCTCGCCTGGTAGAACGACGTGATGAGTGGAGCAGCAGCAGAAGCAGCGCAGTAACACGGTAGACAGCAGCAAACCGGCGGCAAGAGACAGGTAGATAAACGGCGGCGACAGACAGATCTGCCACAAGGCCTCTGCAAAGGAGAGGCGGCGGTTCAGAGCAGCAGAACTGTCGCAGGAGGAGGACGAGGAGGAGGAGCAGCAGCAACGGTATCCGTAGTGCTGCACCAGCAATGTCTGTCGCACGTCGTGAGGAGGAGCAGCCTCATCAGGAGAGCGGCAGCGCCGGCTGCCTTGGGAGGACCGCGACGTAGCAGGAAGAACGCGGCAGAAAAACCGGCGGGAAGCCGGTACACTGGCAGCAGCAATGGCGCAGCAAAATGTGAAAAAAACTGCTAGTGCTGCCGAGAGAAAGAAGTGCGGAAGAAGTCATCCTGCAGCGCATCGACAAAATGACGCGCGAACGAAGAAATGGGGAGTGTTGTGTCTGCTGCCTGCTGGTGTTTGCAGATGAGGTACTCAAGAGCCCCGACATTTTGAAGCAGTAAGTCCTCACTAGTGCTACACGTCCATATATATAGCCGTACATGCCTGGGAGTACATGTAGATATATATATATATATATGTATATAGATATGTATGTAGCCAGACGTGCATGGGAGTGCATGCATACGGATATGTATATATATGTATCTATATACGTATATGTAGCCATACGTGCATACGAGTGCGTGCATATACGTATAGATGCATACCTGCGTATACTCACATACGTGCATGTGAGTGCATGCCCATGTATATGTATATATACGTATATATATCTATATGTATAGCCATGTACGCATGCGAGTGCTGTCAATCTGTGTGTATATATGTGTGTGTGTAGCCATACGTGCATGCGGGTGCATATGCATACGTGTGTGTACATACATACCAGCCACATGCGCATGCGCAGGAAATACGTAGCCTCATCATCTACGGGTGACATTCAGGTGGAATTCTGGCGGAAAATCCACGTAACGGTGTACACACGAATTTAAAATGGTTGTAGTTTTAGAATCAGTTTTGACGTCCCACATACGCTGCTCTGCAAGTGTTGCTGTGAGCAACCGGTGCGGGGCTGCGGTTACCGACGCCCGCGTGACACTGTTGCCGCACGTGGCGCTGCTGCCGCATCTATGCTGCTGCTGCTGTTGCTGTCGCCGTTTTTGCTGCCGCGTGCATGCTGCTGCTGTGCTGCTGCATGTCGTGTTCCTGCTGCTGCCGCTGTCGCCGTTTTTACAGCGTGCTGCAGAGTCGGCGACAAGATATGATGACGTGGCCCGAAGACCAGCGGCGGCAGGTGTTAGCGCTCCAGTCGGTACGCATGCCTTTTCTGCTCTTTGCCGGGGAATGTCTCGTCTCTGTGATAAGTGCGAAGTCAACATGCGTAAACGGACATATTTCTCTTTGGCCAGCTCGACGTACATGCGTCTCAAGCAGTTAGGTGTCCCTTGTGCATATCTCCATCCTCCGAACCGTAGACGGGTGCACCTCTCTCTTTTCTATGAGCGTCATTCGTTTTAAAAGCAGCATAGTAACGTTACTTTCAGTCGATAGACATTAGGAGAGTACCCTAGTGCATGCACCTGGAGACCTGCACAAGACAGCGCCTCCGCTGCGCCGTCTCTTTCTTCCTCGGCCTCTCCTTCTCCGTGCCTGTGCGTGCGGTGACCAGACGTCCATCGGCGACTGCTGAAGCGCTTTTGCCCTCTGTGTGTGCGTGGCAGATCTACACTTCTTGTCAATAGATATAGGCTATATATATATACACGTAAGAGTGCGTATGTATCTATCTGTCTATCTCTCTCTCTCTCTCTATATATATATATATATATATATGTCTGTATAGGTTGGAATGTGTGGGGCTATATAGACGTTTATGTGTGTAGACGTCTGTACGCAAGAATGTATATATATGCGTATGTATGGATAGAATGTATGTATGGGGTGCAACTTCGACAGCCAGTGCAGCTCCGCCTGCGCGGCAGAGTGATATTCTGCTGTTGCCTGCGGTCGTCCCGCGGTGGGCGTGGACCCCTTGCTAGAAACGCTGGCACTGCTGCCTGCGCTGCCTCTGTTGCCTTGTGTCCACGCGTGTACACAAAGCCCACATGCAGATGCGAGGACGTGTCTCTCGGTCTACGCACGACGCAGTTGGCCTCTGCCGCACTTCTTGAATAAGCGCACTGTGCGAGGAGTTCACATCTGAACAAAGACACACGAAGATAGCGGTCTCGAAATTTCCCTCTGTTTATATGATTGAACACGCGCACACCGCCCCGCGGGAGAGTGAGGCCGACATACATTAAAAGCAGACTTCGTAGACACGTGTCTTCTGCTTTGCCCGACTGCAGATGGAGCGGACGTCGCGTTGCTCCTGCGTGTTGTGTGGGTGCAGGCGCTGCTGCGGCGTGGGTACACCGTAGCTCAGTGAAGGACCGGGCGTCCGTCGGGTGTACGTACACCCACTCCTCCGCGGTGCACGCATGACACCTTGTAAAGCCATTTCTGACCAGAGGGGGACGCGTGGCGGTCTGATGGCCTGTCTCCGCACGCATAAATACACATATCTATACGTGCGTGTCGCGGTATTTTTTGTGTGTACGCGTGTATGTGTGCGTACGTCTGTGTGAGTGTATTAGGATGTACGCAGCAGCAGTCCTTTTTTTGTTTTCTCGGTCTGTGCCTTCGCAGTTGCAGACTTGGGCGGGCCGCCCAAGCGAAGGCGACGACTTCTTCCGGCGCGACCGCGCCTGCCGTCGTGCCTTCGCTGTGTACATGGGGCGAAGTAAACACTTCTCGACTTCTTCGAGCCGTGAAAAGACGCACGCCAGTTTTTTTTACGACGCATCCTCCTTTTTTGCATGCAGAGTGTATCGCTCCCAGCGAGGCGGACAGATGCGCCGTCCCAGATTCTACACGCATCTGTCTCTCTGGCCACGTGCACCTAGACGTCACGCGAACTTGCTAGGCGCTGGTGCGTGAGCGCCGGTACACGGAGAGAGAAGCAGCATTCACGCATACGTGTGTACGTATGTGTGTACACTACTCGTTACCAGTAGTTCTACTTCAAGAACACTGCTTTAGGCAGATTTATGCGTTGTCGACAGATGCTTGTCAAAAGTGGATTTTCCATGTGCCACATAAAAAAGACGTGTATCCAAGATGTGCACATACGCTTGTGAACGACTTCCGCGGAGAGGGCGACACATGCGCGGGGGACGCGATGGTCGGAGGATCTTCGCAGAGAACGTTCTGCACGTCAACGCCATCTTCATGCAGACACAGAGTCGCGCAGCACGCGCTGCCAATTATCTCTACCAGAAACTCTCCTAAAAATGAGAGTGACCATAGGAGTCCTACCAGCGCGATTAGGGAGAACAGTATTATTTATTGCCGTAGGGCAGAGTGCGAAGGTGAACCCGAGTGTTATAACCTGCTTCTCGTTGCAGCTTCGGCCCACAGCCGTGGCATAGCGACAAGAATCGCGGTGCGCTGGCCGTGGTCCACCTGTAGAGCCGGTGCGGTTGAAGGCTTACGAGTAGCAGGAGGATGAGTATGAGGAGGATTAGGACTGTTTTAGGGCACAGGGAATGGGACTTGCTCTAGTGGCACACGTCGTCCTGGCAGGGTTGCAGTGTTACTGTTGATGATAGTAGCGCTGGTAGTAGTAGTCGTAATACTAGTCGGAGTGGCACTCCTGACAACATGAGTAGGAGTAATAGAGTACCGCGCGGACAGGCGGTCCTACCAGGAGCATGGGGCTCCTTTGTCGTGTGAGTAGTAGCAGGAAGAGGTGTAGTAGCAGGAGGAGTAAAAGGAGTAGTAGCGGTAGTGGGAATACTAGCAGTAGTTGTAGTGGTAGTTGTGGTTCTAACAATAATAGTAGTAGCAGGAGTCCTAGTGCTTACAGCAGGCGTCCTAGTAGTATTGCTAGTAGCGGGAGTTTTAGTACGAGTAGTAGTAGCAACACACAGCTGTAGAAGGAGTAATAGTAAGAGTATTTATAGTAGTGGTAGCGGTGCGAATAGTAGTTGTATCGCCAATGATTGTAGGACGAGTACTACTATCGATGACAGTAGTCCCAAGTACTAGCACGGACATGTCTTGTGCACGTGGGCGTCAACAGCTGCGCAAGAGAGGACTGCTGCGTTGCATTTTCTCGGGCAGAGTTGACAGAGCCCGGGCATCTGCATGCGGAACTGCAACGAGAAAGACGCCGTATACATATATATATATATATATTACACTTGTAAATATAGGATATCTTTGTCTCCGCGTAGGTGCTTGCTACGTGCGTATATATATATACATATATATATATATATATTTCCGTGCGGTCAAAAATTCTATCAAGGTGGAAATATGCTTCAACACACGATACCCCTCCACACAGATGCAGAAATATCAATATGTATGTATACATGTATTAGTGTGCCTATATACGCGTTGAAGGTAAGTGCTAATTGTAGATTACTATACACGTATATAAACGTACATGTACAAACATATGTGTACTGATCAAGGAGCAAGGCTAGGCGCCCACATTCGGACGTATTCGTGGGAGGAAATTCTTCAATAAAATATACATATCTATGTGTGAGTATTCCGCCGTCTCTACCGTTACTGGTGTGTCTGTGTTAGTGTTGCTTCTTCGTTAAGTAAATTTTTTTTGTCACCCACTTCACCTGCCTATGGTATATTTTCACCTGTGGTCGACATTTCGATGTGTGTGCTCCGTAATACCTATGTGGACATTTTTATACTTATGTATATATATATATATACACGCAGTACCCAGGTGCACATGTGCATCTAGAGAGAGGGGTTGCATCCGTGATCGGAGTAATTTTCTATACCGCATATGCCTGCTGCATGCGTGAGTCCCGCGTATGTCCACACATATGTGTACTCGACCATAGTGGGTTAACAGGAGGCATGTGGACACTTCTGGAGAACGTAAATGCGGGGGTGTGGAGCTATTGAAAAAGCCGTCGTTACTGTTCTATCTTTTCTTTCGGTGGAACCCCAGGAAGTGAGAAACTGATGTTTGCCGACGTTACAGCAGCAGCAGACACAGAAATGAGCTTTATTGTCGCATTTCTTTTCAAGCGTCTCCACGACCTGCATCGTTTCTGCTTTCAACGACGGAAAGAGCCGCGCGCCCCAGGAACGCCACTTGCGTACTACTTGTGTGACAAAAAGAGGAATTTTTACCCAGCTGACCAACAAAATGTCTGTGTCGATTAGTACATTTGCTGGAAGAAAGTCAGAAAGAAGCAGCCCCGCGAGTGTGGTCAACAACTCATGTTAGACGAGATCTGTGGCAGACGCCCACACACAAAGGCTCGCCGTCTTTTTTACGAATCACGTATATAAATGTATACACATGTATATATATATATATATGGAAATGTACACGCATGTGTACAAGTTCACGTAGAATAAAAGGTCTTCAGTATTCAAAGGCAGCGCTGTTAGAACGCACTTCCGCCGCTCTGCACTCGTGCACACGCTTTCAACGATATTGGTCTAAACAGTTTACCCCCACCTCCTCCTTCCCACTCAGTACTGGTCCTTAAGCCGCAGAAGCAAACAGATTTGTCTGGTAACGGGCAAATGCATGCACACGCGTACACACACACACACACATACGTACACATTACATACAGACATGTACACAGAATGCCTGCACACGCACGTGCTCGAGAGATAGACAGTGCTGAGTTGTCCGTACCTATTGGAGATGCATAGAATTCAGGTCCCCTGCTTCGGAAAGTGTAAACGAAGAGGTGTGCGATTACAGGGGAGCGACTGTGTGAGAGTGAATTTACGAAAAAAATATATTCACATATAAGTGAAAGACACAACTATGCATGTGTCTAATGCATGCTACGGTTTTCGATCCTCGATTGAGCGTACACAGGTAGACGTGCAAACTTTCCTGGGGACCTCTGTGAAAGACGGGCTTTTGAACTGGATAGCCGCACGTGGTCCGAATGAATTTTTGTCGCCTGCGGTGGACAACGCTTTGGCGAGAAGGAAGTGATATTTTCGCTCAGCGTGTACAAGCAAGTTTACATGGCATTCAAGAAATGAACAAAGTCACTGCGTTCGCCCGGTAAGAGCCTTTGTGCGGCACAGCTATCCAAAAAGCCTGTTCGTTCATAGAAGAGGTGACGAACTGAAGTCGTTGACACAGCAGTTAAAGACTGGTGCAACAGAATTTGCCCGTTCGTTGCCGCTGCTGTCGCGCGTGGATTTCCCATCGGTGTATTACACGCTGATACATAGCAGTTTCTCAGGCGTGCCCGCTGCACCGGCTGCTGTTGTCGCTCTACACGTGCTCTGCGTGTCCACTCGTACAGACTGACACACAGACAAAGTCGCAGGGACCATCTTCTGCAGATATGGATCTGCATAGATGTCCTTGCGCATCCGCGTCTGCGCACGTGTTCTGAAGTAATCCGCAAATCCGGCTTGCGACATGGGGCAACGGCAGCGAGACGCCATCTCTCTGGTGCTCGAATTCGTCGGAACTTGCTCCGACCAAACTTTGATTCAAGCGGAGCTCACCTACTTCATAGTGTAATCAAAATAAAGGTGTTACTCTCAAAGGTATATTTTCAATATTTCACTCCCTATAAAATGATACGCGTATTTCCTCTGACGTACCAGGAATGCGACCACCATCACCGTGGGTATGTACAGAGTCTTGCCGGGGCATGAACCGTGTACTCGCAATCTTTGGCAACAATTCTTTGGATCTTCTGGAACAACTGCAGCGGCGACATTTCCTACTCAGGTTGTCACCTCTGAACATTTTGCGATGCAGGAAAGAGGTCACATTTCACTTCGTGGCCGACATTCGCCCTGCTGTCACAGCCTGCGTTCATCGTTTCAACAATCTGAAGCCCAGTGCTGAGAGCAACTGCACCCAGGAGGTGTCATGACTGAAGTAGGGTTCATGGTGGAGGAGTTACCCATCTCAGGAACGACGGGGTGCTTGTGCGCAGGTTCTACGGCAACTATAGAAGCGCTTTAGCATCTCACGCTCACAACAGGGCCGGCAGCGAGCAAAGACCACGAATCGGTAATAATAGGAGTACAGGCGGAGACAGCAACGGCTGGTGTAATTAAGGAAGCGAAGGAAGTGCAGGTGCCTCGGTGATTAGATGCAAAGAACTACAAGAGCAGTTCCCGTTTCACCTAGAAGCTCAGGTTGAACGCAGTTAGCCCAGCAAGAGGAAATGAGCAGTCACACCGTCCGCACTTCAGGCTAATGCGACGTTACCTTCGGTATTTGGCACTGTGAAAGGGCACAGACAAGTAAAATTGGCACTGCTAACAGTTGCAGGACTGGTACCACACCAGTGTTTCAGTCGAATGTTGCCGCACAGGGCCCGTTCACACCGAGAAACTTTGCGTTTGTCAGTTTCTGCCGTCAAAAGGTGCGCTGAACCACCAGGAATCGTGGAAGTCGGGAGCCGGCAACACAACAGTGTTCAGTAATGGAATTCATCGTAGAAGAATCTATGACGTCACTGCTTCGGTTGTAGTATGAACCCGGCAGCGACCTCGCACGGGCGGTGGCACAGGCGTTGTGAACGAATGATTTGCATACCCAAGAGTCGAACGACCAGTAGTGCGGCAAGCGATCCAGCCCCCCCATTGTGGACCATGTCCACCCCCTAGAAACCGCAGCACCCGTACAATAATTGACGGCAGAGAGCTGCACTTTTCCAGTACGCTAGCGTGAACAGGTGGTGGCAGTAGTGGTATGTTTTATTCAATACTTCCATACGTGCTGCAGTCCCGGCCTCATTTCGGTGTTCGCAGTGATATATGCGCTCTGGGGGTAGGCGATAAGAGTTATCATTGGCAACCAAAGTGAAACACAGCAAGACAAAGCTGGTGCCGTCGGCATGTAGGAGGGAGGGTCACAATTCTATCGCACGTCAATGCGCGGCAGAAAACAGAACGGGCAATACGAGTTTTCCTTACTACACATCAGAGCCAGGCGAACAGTAAGAAACCGGGGCAGTCAGTTTAGTATGAGTGTTGAAGCCCGTTGTGAGACTCGAAGACCTGCTATATAATTCTAATGTTGCTACGTGTTGTTCAATCGATGCTATCGTTTGTGGGCCAGTCGGAGAGTCATACATATACATACAGAGTGTATATACAACTGTACGGCACACTCGTTTCAGACGTATCAGGAGGAATAACAGAGCAGTGCAAGCGTGAACGCATAGTACTGCTACGGAGGGGAATAAGTGCCTTGCCACCCGCTCCACGGGGTGCACGGTGCAAACGGGTTCTGGGGCAGTAGAGCCTCGACGACTCGGCGTCAACAGATGTGATGATCCTTGGGGTGACGTCTGCTCCGACATGCACACTTCCGCCGCAAATTGTCATTGTGCGTAATTTGTTCATTTTGCATGATCGCATTCACCAGTGGAGTTTTACCTCATCGTGAGGACAGCATTTCGCGTGGCCGCTGCGCGCTGGTAAAACCACCACACAGACCGTAGGGGGTATAGACACCTGGAAAGCACTGCGTGAAGCAAAATCGCGTGGCACACATTGTCTTTTTAGTCTTTTTGCCTTTTCTTTTCTCTGTTCGTTTTCGAAATCCCCCTCGCATGCCCGTCCTGCGGATTCTTTTTCCTCGTTTCACGTGTTTTACCTTTTGGCACCGGGTTGACGCCTGCTCCTTTTTTGCGTCTTCTGCGCGTTCTCGGAGCAACTCTTCCCTCATGCTGCTGTATGTTTTCTGTGCCACGCAATTTTCATCCACTGCGCTCTCAACCGGTACTGTTTGTGATGCAGTTTTTCCGAGCCGGTCGCAACTGTCAACTTCAATCACAGAGTTGCTGTGCGCGCCGAAGGGGCCCGTTTCTTAGTGTACTCGAATGTCGGTTCGCTTCTGACGACAGCCCCGCTAGTTGCTGGAAACTTTGTTTCGAAGAACAGCGCTCGCTGAACTTGTGTTTCTGCGGCTGACAATGAAGCCGGTGCCCCCACGTGCCGGAATCAGCACACCGAGTTCTCTTCGTAGCACGTGTAAGGTTGCGAAGAGTTTTCACTTGCGCGAATTACCGTATACCAAGCCGTCCCGCACGACTGAGGCAGAAGGTCTTGAGCGCAAGAAAAGTAATTAGGTTCTTTCCTCCCGCCGCGTTCTCCTCACGTTTCTCACGAAACTGCCGGGATGCTTGAAAAGGTTCGACCGTGCTCCTCTCACCTACTAGATAGTCAGCACCGTCGTGGTCGGTTGTGTTTTTTGTCGGCGCATGTGGATTGCTGTTGTGTATGCGGTATGCGTGAGACCCTTTTGCTGTCCCAGCTGCGCACACGGGCCGTCCAGAAAGCAACTTTGTATCCTTTGTCTCTTCAGCGCTGCCCCCGCATTTGACGCCTTCGGCGCGCACGGCACTCTTAAAGTGGCGAGAGCGCCCTCTTGCATAGCGTCCTTTCTGCTGTATTCTGCGCGACAACGTAGTTTTTGTTCCCACATGCCCGCACTGTTGCAGCGTCTGTGGGCGTCTTACCAGCTTCGTTGCCTTTGTGTTGCACAGGGTGTCCCGCTCTTTTTAGTCTGCTGAGGCGTTACGCACACCACTTGTTGCCCGTGTTGCCCTCGCAGCTGGGATCCACAGTTCAAAGCTTTCCCCTCCCACTTCCCATCCGGATTCGTGGTCATACCACGTACAGTTCTGGGTCTTTAGGCTCCACACGTTTTCACTTGCGCTTCTTTGTCTCTCCCTGAGAGATGGGCGAATGGTCTTTGCCAGACCTTACTTCTCGTAGAGCATCAACCTCTCTGCCTCCATATGGGTTAGATGTTTTATAGGTTCTTTAGTTGGAGCGCACTTCCCTCTTTGGACGCCTGTTTTCGTCCTTGCGGCGGGTGGAACAACTTCCCTTGCACATCTCTGCTTAGTGCTGGATGACACGTGCGCTAACGCGTGCTGCCCGTTGAGAAGCGATGGCGGCAGCAACGCCTGCAGCAGCGCCCCCAGCAACGACTGGAGGATCAAGAGGAGTTTCAGGAACAGTGTCTGCATCTGCAGGGGCAGGTGCAGCTGGCGGGCAGGCACCTACGTCTGGAGCAGCAGCGGCAGACGGAAGCGCAGCCCCAGAAGCAGGAGCAGGAGTGGCCCCGCGGCCACCACCAGCAGCAGGAGTGGCAGGACATGCCTCTCAGTCTCCGCTGCTGCAACAGCCAACCGTTTTGCCGCGGCAGGGCCAGGCGGGACAATCATTCGGCGCGTGGGCACCCCAGCAGGTCCCTTGGCAGCCCCAGCAGCAACCACAGCCGTATCTGCCAGCACCCGGAGGTGTCTGCTGCATTGCGCCTTGGGCGAGTGATACGACGAGGGCAGGGCCGCTATACGTACCCCCTCGAGGGCCTTCGGAGCGTGTGGACGACTCTGCTGCTGCTGCTTCTGCTTCTACAGCAGCAGCAGCAGCGGTATATCCAGATGAGGCCCCCCTGCTGTGCTGCGAGAAGAAAATACGTACAGTGAGAGATTTAGGCTTCTGGATGAGCAGCAGCAGCTACAGCCACTACGTTGGCTTCCTGAGACGTCTTTCGCTTGCTGTTGTCGAGAAGAAAGCCTGGCGCGTTGTTCCAGATGTCGGAGCGCGCAATGCTGCAGGATCAGACGGGACAGCAGCGGGAGCAAAACATTCCTCTGCAGGAGCAGCACAGGTGCGCCCGGCTTCCGGCGAAACTTCCGCCTCTCAACACACCGCCGGCAGCACCAGCTCCCCCAGCGGCAGGAGCAGCAGGGGCAGCAGTACGACTGCTATGCAGACGCAGATTCCGCTGTGGGTGCTAGAAGAAGGAGCATACAAGGACAGCAGCAGCAGCATTTGCCGGGACAGCCACAACAGGAGCAGCAGCACGACAGCAGAAACCGTCTGCAATGCTGGGGCTCCGGAGTCGGAGACAGGTCAGCAGCGACCAAGAAGACTGAGTACTGAGGGACTGCTCACCCCGACAGCAGCCGCAGCAGCTAGTGAAGAGATGATTGAGGCAGCTTTAGCAGCAGGTAGTGCCGAGGCGAGGCAGCGGGCAGCGGCCCTCGCTGTAGCAGCAACACAGGACGGTGTCCATGTGAGCGACGCAGTCGTGCAGCTGCTCGAATTGCTGCAGCAGCTGTTGCTCTGGGTAGAGGACATCAAGCCGGTCGAACAGCCGATGCGCTTCGGCAACAAAGCTTTTCGAAATTGGCTACAGCGGCTCGAAACTGTAAGCTGCACACTGCTGCTTTTTCCTCCCCACTTGCTGCTGCTTCTGCTGCGCCTTCCTGCCGACAATAATGAAGAGGCACGCACAGCGCGACGGTGTGTACATACAGCCGTGTGCGCTGTCGTTGGGGCGTGACTTTTGTAGCCACAAGTCCATGGACTGCCGCGCAGGGCGTTCGTACACCTGGTGGGAAGTCTCTGTGTGACACAAGAAGCGGTGAGGGAGCCGCCAATCACAAGAAGGCGCTTCTCCATTTTGATCGAGAGAAACATGCGCGATGTCCTTTAGTGGGAGATACATAGACACGTGACGGCCTTGTGCGCTGCTGCTCTGCCACGCGCTGCTGCATGCACGTGTGTGTAGGACTGGCTGGACGACTAGCGATTGGTGCAGCCACGTGTGCATGTCTCCCGTTGTCGTCCTGTCTCTCGCCGAGAACGCGGCTGCCTTCGCTGTTTGGGGGGGACTGCTGTGCATGCAGCTAGCTGTGTCCTTCTATAAGGGACTGGGCGATTTAGCGGAACCACCCAGGGAGAAGCCGGCAACTACACGTATCGCTTTAAAAGACCGAGAAACACCGAGTTGCAGGGAGGGT
>KL647297.1:3541744-3597581 GCA_000727475.1 Sarcocystis neurona
AGGGATGGGGGGGGGGGGGGGAAGGGGGAAGGGGATGGCTACCCTAGCAGGTAGCCGTACGCTCTCGAACGCAGCTTGTCACCGAGGCAGCCACACACACGACCCGCGACGTGCATGACCGTGCGACCCTAAGAGACGCTTGAAAAAGATACGACACACAGAGACGTCGAAAAAACCTCGCATTCTGCGTGTGAGACAGGCAGCGGTCGTCGGTGTTGGAAAGGTTTGTTTACTGGTAGCTGCTGCTCGTGCTGGGGCGAATTTCTTCTCCTTTCTGCTCCTCTCTGCGTGGTCGAAGTCTCTCTCTGTATCGCTTGCTTCTCATCGCTGTGCGCGTCTGTCTGGTGCTGCTGCTGCTGTTGCAGCAGTGCTCCCACGCGTGTGAGGGCCCGTATACGCGCTCGAGTCGTATACATGTCTTTGTTGAAGAAAGAGAGACGTACACCGGCTGCGCAGATGCGACAGTCAAGAAAACGATGGCGGTAGCAGGGGAAATGCTCCAGCGTGTATGGGACATGTCTGCGTACACATCCGGTAACGCGTACCTCTGTCCTCTCTCTTCCTGTGCATGCTCCATATGCACACATGTACGCGTCCTGTGTACGTAGCAGCTCACAGCCAGGGGAGCAGCAGGAACTGCGTCGCTGCTTCTCCTCTGGACAGAAGCAGCAGTTGCAGCGTCCAGCCCCGGGCGCGCAGGAGCCACAGTATGTTCTCTGTGGGGATGCACTTGTGGTCTAATTGCTGCTGCTGCAGCAGCTGGCGCGATGACCTGCCGGGCGCACACGTGCAGCTGCGCTGGTAGGTTTTTGAAGTTAGTGCCTCCTGGCTTCGTGTTAGAAACTTGCTTGCGTTCTGCCTCGTGCCGGCGCACGTACAGGGTTGAGCGACCAAGCTGCGTGACTCGTGAGAAGGTAGCGGAAACAGCCGGCTCGTTTGCGTCTTGTCTTACGCGGTGCACGTACAGCAGATAGTGGGCCAGGCCGAATCAGCAGTGTGGAGGATTACCTGGTGTGTGCATACATTGCATTTGTTGGGGACCGGTATACGTACGACCGCGTGGTTGATTCAAGTCCGTTGCGGCCCCGTGGTGTTCGTTCACTGCGTGACTGGTGGATGTGGAGCGTGGCTGGCTGTGTGGGTGCATGTGCTGCTCAGTGTTCTCAGCGGCTTTTGACGCCGTTGATCCCTGCACTGCCCCGGCCGGCACCCGCTCCGTTGCTCTGCGAAACGATAGAAGAGGACCCAGAGAGAGAGGCAGCTGAGGCAGCAAGTTCCTCTCCTCCGCCGGGAATTGCTGCTGCTGCGAACGGTGGGACGGTAGCAGGAGTTTCACTCTCGTCTGCTTCTTCTGGTTCCTTTTCGTCGGACTGCCCTCTTCCCCAGCCGGCGAGAGCAGCAGCAGACGCGCTGGGGAGGGCCCCAGGGGGGGGAAACCGCAGCAGCAGCAGGAGCAGCCGCAGCAGCAGCGGCGAAGTGGTAGGTGGCGGCAGCAGTAGCGAGGCAAGAGCAGCAGAGGGAAATACCGCTGCTGCTGCCACTGCTTCTCTTGCGTCTGCTGCAGGCATCGAAGAACCAACAGCAGCGGGTTCGAAGGACGCTGCCGCACGTCACACTGACGAAGTCAACGTCCGCGTTCCTGGCGATAATAACCCTCGCAGCAGCACCAGCCGCACTGGTGGCAGCTCGACTGCTCCTGGGAGCGAGCCTGCCACCGCGAAAGAGAGCAGCAGCGGGGGAACAGCATCAGAAGAGCAGAAAGGAGCGGCGGAGGACACGCGCGCGGAAAGGAGAAGCGGGTGCGGCAAAGGAAAAGAAGAGAACGAAGAAGAAGAACACGCGGAAGACTCGTTTGTGCGGACAGAATTACTCAAAGAATTGATCGACTACCTGTGTCACTCGTTCGGGGACGCACGAAGGCTCGACTACGGCACCGGCCATGAGGCCTCCTTCGCGCTCTTTCTTCTTGTCCTCTTCGAAGCCCACGTCCTGCGAGAGGGCGTTGACGACGCTGCGACAGTTCTTCTCGTCTTTGCCCAGTGAGGGGTCTCCACGCTGTCCCCCTGCCACTTCTCCACCCACCTGCTTCAAGTGGACAAGAGAAACACAGGGGAGCTCTTAGGGGGAGAAACACAGAGAGAAAGCAGCACAGAGAAGGACACCGTATGTAATACGTTTCTGTTTTTGTGGGGGGAAACAGACTCACACACAGAGAGAGAGAGATCCCCCTAGGTGGGTAGAGCCGTACGTCTCACGTGGCTGCATCTATGGATGTATATATAGAGAGTTACGTGTCACTACTTCCATCTTTTTTCTAGCCCCATACGACGTCTTGGACCTGTGTCTACATATACATACACATCTCTCTGTTTCTACGTGTGTGAGGACGCACGTGTACACGCGTGAACACATACACGTATAAATACATATGCACACATACGCATACGTATATATATTTATGTATATGTAGAGTCCTAGACGGGTATTTGTGGGTATGTGTAGGTAGGATTCGTGTAATATGTGTCATTTATATGTATATATGTGTGTAGCGGGTAGTGACTACACACGTGTAGGCGTCGCCGCATGTAACCTCCCGGTCCCCGCGTGGATGATACACGTGTGTGTGTGGGTTGTACACGTGCGTGCCTGCCCGCAGTAATTTCATCCTCCGCAAGTTTTGCAAGTTGTTTTCGTCTCTCTACTTTGTTCAGACTCACGTTTGATGTTTCTCTTCTTCACGCGTCGCCTTCACTGAGATTTGCAGTCGCTATTTCCTTCCCTCGCCTCCTCCAAACTAAGTAACATATATTCGGTATATATATGTGTATAAGTTCAGACACATGCTTATATACATGTATACACATATATATATATATGTATGCATATGTGTATACGTACGTGTAGAGATAGGGGTAGAACTGTACAAGCGAATGTAGTGGATCTCTCTGTATAGACACACACACAGCTACACATATATATGCGCATATATATACACGTATATAGGTAGGTATGGGCACTGTTAGGTGTATATAGAGATACACGTTATTTGTAGACGTGGAGGTGTGTACGCAAAAGTATGTATCTCAGGATAGTTACAATACGTCCACATACGTATCTACGTAGATTATCCATATATCTATGTGTACACAGCCATGAGTATATACATATATATGTGTGTGTATCTAAGTAGATAGAGATATATGTTCAGTAAGACTCACGCGTATATTCAACCAAAGACGTGTGTTCATGAGTGGTATGGGGTAGGCTTCAGAGGACTTATCGAGGAACAAGGCGATGGGTTTGGGACGCCCTGCATTTTTCATTTGGCTGAAGAGGATTTGTGGAGTTTTTTCTCCCCACGTCTGCGTGTGTGCAGTTCAACGGGCCAGCGCTGGGTGGTTTCCCCTGGAGCGTGTCTACTTTTTCAGCGAACGTATATTTTCCCTGGTGAACACGTCTCTTCGACCCTGCCCACTTTTCTGTGTGCATATATTCATATATATAGACATATGTGAACACCTGCGTCCTCTTCGTGTATCTCATTGTCTCTGGTATATACACCTGTGTATACATATACATTTGTTAAAACACACACATGTGTGTATACATATATATAGGTAGATGCTCACAACCTTGTCGTGTGCGTGTCTTTTTCTCTGGATCCCATACACAGGGTCGTCCCCCTACATGTTTCTGTGGACAGCAGCCTGCAAAACGAGGGCTCTCTGTGCAGAGAGCTATATGTGCAGATATGTGTGTGTGTGTGTCTTTGATACGTTTGCGTTATTCTTTGATATATACGTATATGAATATAAATGTTCGTGTGTCTGTACAATACGTAGGGCCTCTGTGTGTGTGTGTGATTTTCTGCATTTCTTGCACATGTATGTGTGTCTTTGATATGTATGCTATATTCTCTCATATATATATATATACGTGTATCTGTGTGTCTCCGTAATACGTAGAGCCTCTGTGTGTGTGTGTGTGTGAGCTTCTAGGTATACGTGTATGTGTGTAGCGAACGCTGAGTTCCTAACTGTTGTCTACACGTGTCTATTCTAGCTGTGTATTTCGCCAGAAGCACGGGCTAAAGAATCCTCTGCTGTGATGCATGTCATGTCTTCCTCTGTCTCTCCTTTTCTTCCTGTAGATACGTAGAAGTCTGTCATGCGCTGCAGCGACGATACTCGCTCGAGCCCGCAGGCAGCCGGGGAGCCTGGGGTCTCGACGACTTCCACTTTTTGCCGTTTCTCTTCGGATCGGCGCAACTGCAGGAGCAACTCTTTATCTCCCCTGCCCAGGTATCCCACCTGTAAATCTCCATCACGTACGAAAAACTCAGAAGAGTGTTACTGATGATATATGTATGTACATACGAGTGATTACTCCAAGCACCGATAAATACGTATGTATATATATGAACGTCCTTGCATATGAGGTAATGTCGTACGCGTGGTTATATATCTACATATGCGTAGACAAAGACGGGAAGTGGACTTCTAGCGTAAAAGAGGGCCTGCGTCCTTCCCCTCGCGGGTGTTCAAGTTCAAAAAGACATATGTCTCCTTGTAGGGAAGTAGTAGCGGACGGACGCCGAGAGACACGTGTATATATAGAGATGGGTGACGGTCTGTAGGGTTAGACATATATGAAGAAAAACAGCTTGTTGCTTTCCCGGTACGGGCCTTCTCCCCCTCCGCCAACACGCGCTACCAGACGACCAGATACGTGGATATGTATGTGCGTATACATGGAGATCTGGCTAGGTGTGGACATGAGTGGAATTTTCCACACGCGTGACTGATGGACGCTGGGCAGATCAGTCCATACGTCCATATGCATACAAGTGTAACTGACGGACTGCGTACCTTCAGTATGTGTTTGTACGTCGTTGCGTCTGCGATTGAGAAGGAGTGTAGAGACGATAATATACATCGGAGTGACAAGCTGCAGACGTAGATGGGACTCACGTCGAAGTGTGTGATAGCAGCTGTGTGTCTGTATGTGCCTGGTCCAGCGTACTTCCGTAAGAGGGGAAAGGCTCCGTTGAGGAATACTTCTTACTGGCTGCCGTCTTGCATCACGCAGGGAAGTGGCTGCTTGTGCTACGTCCGCGAGACGTCCACGACTGGTTACACAGATGCAGAGAGAATCTTCAAGACCCTTTCCTTCTTGCTGGGACTCGCTTTCTCTCTCTTCCACCCACTACGTAGCTGCGTACTTGTGCATACACGCTTGTAGCTTGCTGGGTTTGTAGGTGGGTCTCCTTCTCTCTACATATATGTGGACAAGCATAGGTACTTCCACACGTACGTATCGCGGTCTTTCTGTGTCTTTATCTCTATGTATCTATCTATATATTTATGTATAGTACTTGTAGCCCGATGTATTTGGCCAGGCGGGTGTCTGTCTGTCTCTCCCTCTCTATATTTGTGAGTCTATATGTATACGCTTGTGTGTTTCCGTACGTGCGTGTAGCTGTCTTCGCGTGCCTCTCTCTCTGAATATATACCCTTTCGTGTATAAGTACTTGTGGCTCTGTGTCTGTGGTAGGTGGGTGCGTCTTTCTCTCCCTCTCTACATATATGTATATATATGTACATTATATATATACAGGCGTATATCTATCTATCTATATCTATCTATATCTATCTATCTATATCTATATATCTATCTATATCTATCTGTCTATATCTATCTATCTACCTATATCTATCTATCTATATCTATCTATCTATCTATATCTATCTATCTATCTCTAAATATCTATCTCTATATATGTATATATATATGTTGGCATGCTGTCACAGAAAGAACACCAGGGACAGTCGCCTGTGCGGTTCACATGAGCGTCTGTGTATTCGTAGTGGAGTGTGTATCTTCTCGCGTGCCAGGAGAAGAACAAATTATTTCTGCTTGAAGGAGGGGCTGTCGACTTCCGAAAGAATGTTGAGACACTAATAGCATGTCTGCATGCGTATGCCGGTGTGTGCGTTGTTGCATTGCACGCGTGTCCAGGTGATGGAGCCGGCGGTGGTGCAGGAGATGGCAGCCCACAATCTGTACTTCTCTTCGATCGAATATATCATGCAAGTAGGAGACGCGGAGACCGGAGGAAAGCCGTCTCTTCTCTATTAATGTCCCGGCACACGAGTCGCAAGCGTACGAGTGTCTCCCGCGTACACATATATATGTGTGGCCGCACATTACGTTGAAATTCCAAGACGTCTCTCCACCTTGAACCGCCATGGGAAACTGCAGAAAGACTCGTTCCTGCTGTTTACATTCCTTCGGTTGCTTCCTGTAGATGGATAAGCCGAAGGTGCTGCAACACACAACAGGGCTAAACGTGGCGCAGGTTTCGGCGCTACATTTCCCCTTTTGATAGAAAAGAAGGAATTTTTTGGCCGGTTCCTTGACTTGAAGAGCTGCCGCACACGAAGAAGTCTCCTTTGGGGGTAGTGGACACAGAGCGTCATATCTGCAAGAGGACCAGCACGCATGCATGGTGCTGAGAAGTTTCCATTTTCCTCGGCGTTGTGTCAGCAGCAGCTCGAATCAGAGAAGGAGAATAAGCTCCCCACATGTTCTCTCACTGCGACAATGCTGCTTTTTCAAGCAGCCCACTGCTGCTCCTGCCGCTTCGAAGCTCCCCTTCTGCGGCTGGGCTGCCGGTGCGGTTTCTTCTTCAAAGCTGCACTGCTGCAGATAGTGATGTGCTTCCGCTGCTGCCGCGCATGACCTTCTTCTGGGCACAGCTGGTGCCGCACTGGTTCGCTGTTTGTTGAAGCCGCTCCTGCCCCGTCTTGCATTGCGCCCCTGCTGCTGTTGTGGGGCGGAACAACAAGCATGCAGTTGCTTTGGGACGAACAGCGTAGTGCGTCTTCGACCCACGGTGACATCTGCCACCCCACGGTGGCCACCCACATCAAGACTTTGATGTAATTCATGTTTGGTAGATAAAGCGAAAAGGACGGGAGATAGAGAGACAGAGGAAAAGAGAGACAGAGAAAGCGGAATAGCAAGACAAAAGTCGAAAGAGTTTCTCCCGTCCTTGCGATCCGAGAAGCAGCAGCCACACGGATATAAGGACTTGAAACGCAGCCGACCCGTCTGCTGCTCCCCTGCATCTCTCCTGCAGCCCACTGCAGCGTTCTTTGAGAATTGTTCTTGTCTTAACGCAGAGATGCCCGTCAACATTGTCCATGTGTCAGCAGATCGATATATAGTCGGATATCCGCGCAGACACTCGCGTCCAAGTGGACTATAAAATAGATCACTGCCCCTGTCTATATGTGTATATGTGTATAAGAAAGGTGAGGCAGGAACTGCTTATGTAAAAACAGGTACGCGCGTGTAGGAGGGCAGGTCTCTGGCAGCTACACATCCAAGTGGGCGTTTACATACGCGTGTGTGTGTGTGTGTGTGCTCATAGAGGGAGAGACGCAGTGATACGTAGGGGTATGTAGAAGTGTAGGTGAACGTCTTTGTGCTGTTGCAGCGTGGGGCGCACGTAGCTAGTGTGGAGATGGCTGCTGCTGGTGCTGCGAGGGCTCGCGGCTGAGAGCTCGGCTGAAACAGTAGTATGTATGCGCGAGTGCCTCTGCAGCAGCCTAGAACCGCGCTGCTTTCTGTTGCAGCTATCCGCTGCAAGTCGCCGTTTGTTATAGCTCTCTCTCATTTTCTCCGTCTGTAGCAGAACACCGTGCAGAATACCTGGAACTCTCGAGGCAGCCCGCAGCCACATGTTTGCCCCAGATTCTCTTGTTGCTGGTGCCACCGGGGGCTGCTGGTTGATTCTGCTGCGACTGCTTGCTGTAGCCGGTGCGGCTGCACACGACTGCTGTTGCCCTGCGTGCCAGTGCGAGGTGCCCCTCGGCGACTGCTGCTTGTTTTCGCCCGTGATGCTGCGCACTACTGCTGCTGCAGACACGACTGCTGCTGCCAACACTGCTGCCGCTGCACCGCCTGCGTTTGCTGCTTGCTGTTGCTGCTGCTTCTAGACGAAACGAGGAGCTCCATTTTCGGAGTGCGCCCCCATGCTTTACGACATCTCAGGCATTTCCTCTTGGTGAGCTGCAGCCTGGCGGAAGTGCTTTCACAGCTAGCTGCCCTCATCTCCCTGGCGTATGTGTGTCCCGCTTGCGCGTTGATATGTGAACATATACGTGTGCGGCCCTATTCATGTGTGGCAGCCAGACACTCTGCTGCTCCTCTCTCCGCGTTAGCCGGGGACAGTGGGGCTGGATGTTTCGAGCGGGAAGGCAGACCTCCTCGTGCCTCTCCAGCTGCGCGCGTGTGGCTGTCACGTGCATGCTCATCACGTTGCGTGATGGAACTTGGATTTTCTGACTTCTCGCCCAGCTTGCAGAAATTGCTGCTTGCGTGGAGCAGGTGTTCCTCTTTGCCGGCGGCCCGAACAGACTGCTAGATCTATGCAGCAGATAGTCACGTTAATACTTCTTCCTCATCCTCCCTGCATGCGCGCTGCACGTGTCAGTTTTTGCTTGGCTCTCTCCTGACTGAGATGACCTGCCGGCTCTGCGTTTGCTGCTGCTGTCATCCCCAAACCTGTGTCACTCGTGCTGCCGTTGCACTTCCTCCTGCTGTCTGTTCGCTGCTGCTGTCAGTGCTGCTCCTCTGACTTTTGTCTGCGGGTGTCTTGCATACACTGCCCCGAGCCTGCTGCTGCATGCAAGTCAGCTGCCACCCACCTGGTGGTAGCAGCGGCGACGTGGATCTTTCCTGAAAAACGGTGCTGGACTCCCCAGCCACATACGAGGACGTGTGTGCGACGCGCGTACACCCTCCATCAATATATATACACATATATATATGTATATATTGTATATGTATACGTGTGCAATTCTTTGGATGGTTACGGTAGGACGTGATAGTTTGTAGAGAGAATACGTATTTCGGGAAATGCTCACCTTCCCTATGTGTAAATCACAAGAGATCCAAGTTCTTTTACGTGCGGGTTGGAGCACACATGTGTATGTGTTGGAGTTCTCAACAGTAGCTGCTGTTGGAGGAGCCGACAGACATTACTGAACACCTATTACGCTCTTTCTGGGGTTTAGGTGCTGTTGCTAGACGTCTTGCGCTGCCGCTGCGACAATATCTCTACAAATGCGCACCCGCTGAGTTCATGTAACGGAGATCCTGATGCAGCGGATCAGTCTGTCGCGGACGCTGCTGTCAGTGCGATCCTGTTGCTGTTGCTGCATTGCGCTCGCTGCCTTGCTGCGTTGTCTTGCTTTCCATCTGTTTGTGTTGCTGCTGGTGCTCCGTTCTCTTCTGTATGTTTGTGTTGCTGCAGCTGCTGCGTGTGCCTCGTCTTCTGTGTGTTCGTGTTGTTGCCGCTGACCTGTTGTCTTCTGTGTGTTTGTGTTGCTGCTCCTGCTGCGTCCTCTTCGATATTTTTGTTTGCTGCGGCTGCTCTGCTGTTGTGTGTGTTGCTGTTGCTGGTGCGTTCTCTTCTGTCTGTTTGTGTCGCTGGAGCTGCTGCTGCCTTGTCTTCTGTGTGCTCGTTTTGCTACTGCTGCTGCTGCTGCCATGTCTTCTGTGTGTTTGTTTTGCAGCTGCTGCTGCGTTGTGTTCGTCCTGCTGCTACTGTTGCCTGTCGCTGCGCTGCGACTACTCTTGCTGTATTTTTGCGGGAACCGCCATGCCGTTGTTGCATCCGGTGCTGCTGCGTCTCCATGCACCGCATTCGCTGCTGCTGCTGCTTTGTTGTTTTTTGTTGTTGTTGCACTGCTGTCGCTGCTCCTGTTGGGGCGGGCTTCCTGCTGTAGCGGCACTGCGGCTGCTGCTGCTGTTGCGGCATGTTCTCGCTGTCGCCGTAGTGTCATCGCTGCTATTGCTGCGTCTTACCATTTTTACTGCACTACGGAGCTGGTGCGAGTGCTGCGTCTTGTTGCTGGGCAATTGCTGTGCAGGAAAAAAATTCACGCAGGCTTACTTCGCATGTACGAAGGAGAAGTGTTGAACAAATTCCCCATAGCGCAGCACTTCCTCTTCGGGCGCTACTTTCCCCTGAATTTGCTCGATGCCTCCGGCTCCACCTGATGCACCCGTCTCGTCTTTTTGCCGTACCTTGTAGTAGCTAGGTCTTCTTGCAGCCAACGCGAGCAGCCAGTTGTAGCAGAGCTGACGTCTAGCCACATAGTTCCGTCACTTCGCCCTGCGATACTCGCGCGTGGTACCCGGTGGCCGAATAAGACGACTACGCTTCCCCCCGGCTGTGGGTGAAACAGCAGCAACAACTACACACACTTGCCAAAATTGTTGCCGTGACGCCTGCCGTAGGCCCATAAGCAAGTTCGGGCCACGCCAATATTTGTTGCTTTGTTCTGAGCGTCTGCTGCGCCCACACACGTGTAGCTCGCCGCCTGTTTTGCACCGTTGCGCGTAAGCCTTAGAATACACGTAGTTTTCGGTCGCACACTCAGATTGATCACCCTCGCGTCTGACTTTGTTGTACATGATGCAGCACGCTGTGTACGTGACAACTAGGGTACCGTTGCACGTTGCACGTTATCGGCGTTAAAGACGCCTCGTCTTTAGAAGTAGTCTACGCGGTTGAACGCTTGTAGAGATTTGACATGGATGCATACGTAACTCCTGTTTTACACGAACGTGTGTACACATACTTATAAAATGTAGAAACTTGCTGCAGGCAGAGATCAGGAATGGTGAACCCCAATCAGCAATAGAAAGTGAAATAAAGAGGAAGTTGAGGGGATGTGTAGATGTGCACCTAGCGAGGGAGAACGCGTGCACACACATACACCAGCAATTTCACTGCGCAGTGGAAATGTAGTGACGTTGAATGGCGAAAGTCGACGTGCAGGAATTGGTGCATGGGAGAGTTAAAACTTCCGGGTGTGATACAACTGCACGTTAGGAGGAGAAAGACGAGGAAGAACGGGCGCAGGAAACTGCCTTGTAGCGTTTCTTGGTGTTGTGCGGAATCTTTGTGGGAAAAATTTGCCAAACAAGTGCACGTGGGGCATCTTGGTTGTGCGTACGCTTGTTTAGTCACATCAAGATGTGCGCTTGGACTACGTGCTTGTGAAAAATGTCATGAAGTAGCTCTGGCACAGGAAGACGAATTGAGAAATTTACTCGGGAGGGAGGAGGATACCTGCAGTTGTAATGTGGGTTTAATTACCTTCACCTGTATACACAGACCCACAGATATACGCATACCTCTATCCACCTACGCTTTTCGTACTGGTGTAATCTCAAAATGCACAAACACGTGGGGTGAATCATCGAACGCAGATTTGTGAGGGAGTTTCGCCCTTTCAGCCTTTTTCAGGTGGTCTGGCGCTGTTGCAGCAGTACTCAGCAGTGCCTCAGCTGATGAGCATTTTTACTAGCAGCCGATTGGGCCGGGCATTTACTGTGGGCACAGCAGCTTGGACTGCTGTGTGAGAGCTGCCGATAATCTGCAGGCGGTTTATTTTCTCCGACGTTGTCAAACGTACCGTGTGTGCCCACGTTAGACGCTCCACGTACGTGTCTGCACTCGATTGTGGAGCACCGTGGCATTACACACGCACGGGCCGTTGTAGACAAACTTCCGCGCATTTCCACAAGAAGCACAGCATTTTGCGAAGAGAGACTATAACGCGGATGACCATATACAAATCTAGCACACGTCCACCTGTGTGGTGGACAATTCAGCGACAGCGATGCCCAGCTGTGCTAAACAACTGTGCAGATGCCCGTCTTGATGCTCGTGTTGAAATTGTGAAAACTCGTGTCGCACACGTCCATTCTACTTCTGCGACAGCTTCACCTCCGTCAACCTGCTTCAAAACTCGGCAAGTGCTCTTTTGCACGTTACGCTTTCTATCGGCAATAGTCACTGTTGCGATGCTGCTCGATTATATCGCAAGTAGACGACACCTCTTCGCCTCCCGCGTATTTGACATCAAGCCTTCACTACTGCGGACGTGTCGAAATGTACCGTGGCAGCGGCACCGCATTAGAGGTACTCCACATCCACAGCAGGTATGTCACAGGCAGCAGTGTTGGAAGAGCTGCACTACTTGCAAGTACGTACCAGAGTGGATTCGGGGACCCCTAGCGTGTCCGTTGTCTGTCGTACGCAGCAGTGATGTTGCAGCCACCTTCAGAACACGTGTTCAAGAGGAAGACGAAGAAATCTGTTACACACTGCAAGGCATCAGCAGGAGGCTCGACAAGCAATTAACACTTCCTGCAGCGGGTGAGGTGTCGGTAGTAGTTCTTGGCAGCGCGTGTTCGCCTATTACACGGTGAAGTTGATTTAGAAGCAGATCATACATGTACACATGTCATAAGGTGCAGCTTTGTAAACTGTTACGAAACACTACGGTATCATACGAAGCCCCCAGCCAACAAAATGCACAGCCTGATGCGTTCCTCAATCTACACACGCCAATGCAGACCGCGAAAATGCACTCGCTCACGAATCTGTCTTGAGTTAGACGAGGTGCTGTAGAGCTTCGACCTTTCACCTCCTTCCGTACGTGGCGGTGATCTCGTATTTTGTTGACGACTCCGTGTACTAGTGCCGCACTCGAGCGTCCTGTGCATAGTTGGATTATACGCGGTCACCTGCACAGAACGATCACAAATTGCAGCGTTTTATCTCAGCCTAGACGTCGACACAGGGTGTACACTGTCCGTCTGAACGAAGCTGCCCCGCTCTTTAACTTACCGAGTTAACGCTGAGTCTGCAGAATGTGTCGCGCACAAAGAGAATGTTATCGCTGAGTCGTTAGAGCTTCGCTTTTGGCATCCGGAGTTCATCCACACCTGCTGCCGTTTGGATCGTTCTTTTCATGGTGATGCCGTACCCGCCCGCTGTCTGTAAGACTCAACACAAGTCCTTTCCCCAGTAACAGTTCACGTGGATAAACATGGTCCATCGTGGTCACCCGGGATGCCGACCACGTTAGCTTGTTACGAAACTGTCTGCAGAAAATCTTGTACGGTGACAAGCGTGAGACATACCGGGTGTGGCCGAGCTGAACGCCTGTACGTTTCTTGCGTGATAACTCTGAAGTCTCGTGCTGCTTGGAAACGATCCAGTTGACAGGTGCACACCAGAGTGACAGAAAATGAAAGTGTCTTCCCACTCGAGGGCGGACTGTTCAAACTACGTCCCACGAACCATGTAGTTTTCACTGAAGGCTGAGACGCTTCGCGGTTCGCCGACAACAGTTGGATTTGAACACGGGATGTCTGCCAGTTTCATTTCCTCCTGCATAGGAGTTTTGTTTGTCAAGAACTCTACAGTCACTTCACACCGCAACATGTAACCGGTGTTAGTCTCTCGCACTTCAGCTTTGAATGCACCGGCTGTCCAGGTCAGCATGGACGTACGACGGCTCACGACTCTGCACAGTTTAGGAATTCTTCAACGTGTGCTCCGATAGGAACTACACGCGGCCCGTCGCGCCGACGACGCGCATTATCGTAAATCAGGCACAATCGTCCCCTACCGTACTTTCAACCCTATACTCCATGTTAACTTATCAGAGTCCGGTACGTGAGTGAAAACTTACGTGCGACAGAGACGAACCTTCCTCCGTATTCGTGAATACCCGGATAGACTGGCTTAAAGTTTCATTCACACACTTTCGCGCTATCTCATGGAGTTCAGGTGGCCCATGCGAAAAAGAAGCATGCCGACTACATTTGCGCGGCTTGCCGCGGTTCGAGGTGTGCTTGAGGACGTCACTTTGTCTCCCTCCTCCTCATCTAAAAAGACCCATTAGCTGTGGGGACCTGGAAGATGCCGCTTCCACGGACGTGCCTTTACTCATCTATGCCGAATCATCTCAGGTGTAAAACATACTTTTTTACCTGTGCACGATTCTCCACGACGCAAATGCGGTGAACCAGCTGCGCACGCGTCACTAAGCACTTGTTTCACTTTTTCTCGGTAAACGTGGCTGACCTGCGCTGCTTCTTCTGATGGAGTTGGGCACCTTCGTGCATTTGGATTTCGGTAGACAAGAAAAGCAAGTTGATTAGGCATCAAGCACTAACTGCTGCTTCTCCTGCACGACAACGAATGTGGCCCCGTCAATTTTTGACAAAGTGCTCACAAAGACGAAGGGGAGGACAGGATTTTTCCCTCAAAAAACGTCGTAAATGGGTTGCTTGCCGGCGTTCAGCTGGGACGGCTGCTATGTCTTGTACAACTAGTGTATTCGGAGAGGAATTGTGGCGCGAGCTACGCCGGAGTGATGAGTCGGAATAAAGGTGCCAAGTGCCGAATTCATAACACACGTTCCGTGTGTGAACATCAATTTTCAGGTTTCCTGCAAGTAAGTCGTCAGAAATCAGTTTACTCTTGCGTCACGTGGATGTTCACGGCCGTTCAAATACCCCAGCTACCTTTTATCAGACCACTTCATCAGACCGACAGCGTCACAACGCCTGCCGTCGACACGGCATTGAAAGAAGGCAGCCCGCACTAGCGTGGAAAAAACCACGCAAGCCCTAGGTGCTGCAGGGGATATCAGCTGTATGCGTGCTATGCTGGAGCGCAAACACCCTTTAACAGGGAGATCCAAGTTGACGCAAGAGTGTCTCTGCGTCCGGTGCGGCCTCTGGATTTGCAGTTTGTAGCGCCTAACCCTCGGGCCTCTCATTCTCAAGACATGCAGTGTCTGGGATCTACCTGTCTAGACCTGTCAAACTAGGAGAGTTCAAAGTGACCGACCTGGTGGCTGGGCAACTCTGCTGAACACATGAGGCTGACCAAAGCAGTCCACTTGATGAGAATTTAGGGAGGAAGTGCCGGAATTATATTGCCAGTTGCTCCCGTCACTCGCTGTAACAGTGTCCTTGCTAGAATCTGCGTGCTCGTTTCACTGCAAACAGGCCTCAATAGCTCGAAAGGTACTTCCACAAAGCCTCCACGTCACCTCCCAGTGTATGAACGTAAGTCGTTACATCCTCCCGGATGCAGGTGCATTATTCTGGCCATTTCATAACTTCACCAAGTCCACTACTGGATGAGGACTTGTCGTATGAAGCTCACGCAGGCCAGTTTGTGGGGGGGTTGTGCAAGTGGTATGACGCCCCTTTCTCAAGAAGCCACCTCGGAAGCCAGTAGAACGACAACTGCCGGCACTTCCACATCGAAGTGTACAACTGCTGCAGGGGTGAAATAGCCACAGGGTGCTGTGTGTAGTGTGCAAATGTCGTGGTCGGCAACTTGGACTTGAGACCACGCCTGAACCTACTAAGCTTCTCAAGCGAGGCTGCACTTTGCCTGCCGTTTCTTGTCAGCCGTTTCGCTGCTTTTACCAGATGCAGAGAACACAGCACTGTGCTGTACAAACGTGTGTCATCGTATCCCGAAGACTACGAATCACCTGCTAGTGCTGGTGAATGAGGAAGAAATATACGCATTGATGGCCCAGCCGCAGCTCCCCCCGGTGCACACCTCCCCAAATACCCGATAGGTTCTCTAGTTGTGGCCGCAAGCACATACGCACCGTAACTAGCACACAAGTGCCTGAGCAACCTACGAGGCGCAAGGAATAGAACGGACAGCGCGGATGGCACGAGAAATGGCACTGCCAGTGGCAAAAGTGAATTTTGAGTCAGTGTAGTATTTAAGGTTGACCTGCAACACAGTTAAGTGTTTCGCTTGACTAAGTGTTCACAGCAGGGGGACAGGCACAGTTTCAAGCAGACACGCACCTCGTCCACATCTGATTGGAAGTTGTACAAGGCTCCTTCGCGCTTCCTGTACGCATAAACCCAGCAGCGGTTCCTCCCGGTGCATCAAGTGTACTACAGCCAGCCTCGCAAAATGTGCAAGTAAACGAGCACACGGTGGACGCAGGCACCCTTCGTATCTGGGAAGCACTTAGTACCAGTGTACGGAGGG
Organism: Sarcocystis neurona; assembly: GCA_000727475.1. Lineage (NCBI taxonomy): Eukaryota > Apicomplexa > Conoidasida > Eucoccidiorida > Sarcocystidae > Sarcocystis > Sarcocystis neurona. The sequence continues at coordinate 3,557,655 of KL647297.1, forward strand.
GGACTGATGCACGTGTGTGCAAGATGGAGCACATGCACAACAACTGCCGTAAAACTCATGTCCGTGGTCGCGTGCGCTTCCGCGTATCTTCGCAATTACATAGAAATGTATGTATAACACTTATTGATGTGCCTGCGGAGTACATACTCTATTATGAAGTGTCTTCGTAGACAGCACACGGGGCACAACAGGTCTCCGTACAGGCATTCGTATGCCCCTCTTGTGAAGTATATTTACGTGAACGCGTAGGAAAACAAGGGAAAGATATCTCTCCGGAGGCGTTCATTCTCAACAGTTTGTGCACTGGGAGGGGTGCAGCGCGCGAACGTTGCAGTATCGAATAAAGCCTGCTGCAAGTTGTGCCCGCGCAATCGCTTGAAAGAGCTTATGAAGGCGACGTGTAGCACTCCTGCCGTCACCTACACCGGGAGTGTCTCACATGCATTCATTTGTAAACGACGTTTCTGCAGCACGGCTGGGCCTTTTGCTGCGCGGTTTGAATTTGGGCGATCCCTTCGCAGTTGGCAAATGAGAAACAGAGTAGTGCCGACAGAACATACTGAGTCAACTTCACGTGTTCTTCCAATTCCTCGGATCCATAAAAGCGAAGAAATGCGTGCACAGTACACACACTTTACCACGTGAACCGCACAACTCTGTATCCGTCCAACACTGCGTGCGCAAACACGCAGACTATTGTGGGACGTATACCGTAATTTTACCATACACATTCAAGCACAGCTGCAGTTACTAAAACTTTTTCGCTGCAGCGATGTTGGACGAAGGGATGCCGCAGAGCCAATGCGTCGCGGCCATCCCGAACTTAGCCAAGCGTCCTCGCAGTATCTTTCTTTACTTAAATGCCGTCTCGAAGAATGTTGTTGTTGTCACTACTTTCACGAAACGAGACAGGAACACCCGCTCGCCTCTAAGGGGCACACACATGAACCGCAGCACTCCGTCGCGGGCAGTATAACTCTCAGCTGCGTATTCCTCTCGGTGTCTCTCCCTCGTTACCGCTTGACATTTCGCCCTGCGCTGTTCGGTGTGCCTCATCCGCGCCGATGGATGCTGCTGCTGCCGGACGTAATGCAGCAACTGTGGACACTTGCTTCTGCCGCTTTGAAGGACACATCCTTTCTGACGCTTTGAAGGACACATCCTCTTCTCGGTGAAGCACGGTCGACAAACCCTCCGCCTAACAGCCGCGCACACGCGAGTTTACGTAACACGGTTTAAGCAAAGAGACCCTCTGCAGACAACCCCCGTATCAAGACACGTGAACGGTTGAAGTCATCATTTTCATGTACACACACACGTCAATGCAGAACACGCAGCACCAACACGCCGAGTGGAGATTAGTCGTCACACAATGCGGTAAATATGTATTGATCTGCCGAAGCTGTCCACGTACGCAACCACCCTAACTTTAGCGAGGTGTCCACACCGATGTGCCGTATACACACTGCAATTACGCAGAGGGTTCAACTTCTGTCGTGCCAGTAAGTGCCTAAAAGACTCGGTCGCCATACGCTGACGAGACTCAACACAGTCTGCACGAGGACGAGTCACGTCTCAAATCCAGTGCCTGTGCACCTTAGCTCCGGTGTACGTACACCACGTGCTGAGCACGCCACAAACTCACGAGAAGATAGGCTGTGTACGAGTAGCATGTCTACTAGTGGCGGACACTGCAAGAAAAAACCTGGCTGAACAAACAGGAGAAACAGGAGGCGGTGTAAGGCACCACACAACTAGAATTCTTTTTCCCTCTTATTTGCATGGCGGAAACAGTCGCAGAAAAAGGAGCAGAAGTCACGAAGCACCAAGACAACTTGCGCAGCAGCGGCTTTGTGCGCAGCCCCGGCTGGGGCCGGAGGCAGTCTTCTGATAGTGACTCACTCCAGCGCTAACAAAATCAGCAGCTGCGCTTCGCCCTGAGGAACGTTTACGCGTGTGCCTTCGCGAGGAGTTTCCTTACGGCCCCTGTGTTTGTTTCGACAATGTCGTTGCTATTGTTGCTGCTGCTGCTGCCTGAGCACGCCAGCAGTTGACCACCCGAGTTTTCGGCCTCTGCCGCAGCGTAACAGAGTGCTTTCTTGCACTCTCTGTTTTTCCTTCGTTCCCCGTTCGCAGCGCCTGGCGGAAGCCCCTCCGACGGTGATGTGGAGCGCGTGGTGTCGTTTTGAAACACTGCAGCAGCATCAGTATCCGCAGCAGCAGCTGCTCTGTTGTCGCTTCTGCTGCGAGCGCCGGGAGTGCTGCTGCCAGTGGAGTTGCCGCTGCCGCTGGCGCCATTTCCGTTCTTTTTGTGGCAGCTGCCCGAAGCGTTCGCACCCCCTGCCTTTTGCTCCTCCTTGCTGCTGCTGCTGCGCCGCTCCTCCGTGGCCTGTCGACTGTTGGTGCGGCCACCGAACCACCGCGAGTTGCCCTGCGAAGAAGCTACGGATCTCGACTCGCTGTTGCTGCTTCCACCTCTCTGGTTGTTGCTCCTGCTGCCACCGTTCGTTCTGCTGACGCTGCTGCTTTCCTTCTGCTTTGCTGCCTGCAGTTCCTGCTCTTCTGAAGCGCCAGGCACCGGCGTGTGCAGGTCAGACATCTGTCCACTCGTGCAAAAATGCAAGCACATCTTCAGCATCAAGCCAAACCTGAACAAAAACGCACACACGCCGCGCAAGCAATATCACCGACTACCTACTCAATACTGAAAAAAACGATACTTCACCAAGTAGGGGGTCGCACAAATGCATGGGCTCGGCACACTCGATCACACATACCTGTGCACAAGCGCTTCTGACTGCGCACCACCTGACGTCCGCAGAGACTCCGGTACAGACATGCAAATGTAGTCCTGGACACATACACGTACAGCTGAAGACGCACGCGAATGTACGTCCCCACCACAGAAGAATTGGACGAGGGAAGTCAACAGCAGCCGGAGGTGCGCTGTCGGAGTACGCTCGCGCTCCGCGCCGCGAACGCCCGTGACACACATCACGTAGCACCTACACATGTGTGTGGGTGATGAACACGCACGGCGGCACATGCAGAGGAGTGCGTCTGAAGACGTCACAGCTGCAAAAAATACCGGCACCAGAAGGACCGCGCACAAACATTCTCCGTAGAGCCATGTGCCTGCATGCATGTGTATATCTGCGCCCACCATATACACACACATACGTGTAATACACGTGTGGCTACATCTGCATCCAGACACGTACAGATGTATCTATATATATGAGGTGCATTTCGAAAAAAAAATCATCTCTCTCTTTAGGGTCTCTATACAGTCCATTCTATACCTTGTGGGCAGTGAAAGACACACGTGAGCAATACTGCTAAAGCGTAGGATGCTGTTGCAGCTTGTTCCAGGAGACCCACCAGTAGATATTCATCACAAAGAGGGTGAGGAGAAGAAAGACAAAGAAGCCCCATCCTTCATTTTCGGCAGTGAGTTTCCGGTCTTTGACGTTCTTGAAAATCGGGAAAAGAGTCGCCACCGGGAAAGTGTAGAGCCGAAGATATCCCCAAGAAATAACGAGACACGCGAACAGACAGAACGTTACCAGCTTGTGGCGCGTATCTACAAAGACCTTGCACCTGCAGCAGCAGCGGCAGCAGCGACACACGCACAGCAGCGGAGGCAGCTACACCCTAGAGGTCCGTTGCAGGAGGAGCAACAACAGCACGGGAACCGCCAAAGAAGAAGCCACAGCAGCACACGGCAGAGAACACCCCGTCACCTACAAAAGACGGACGCGACGTTGCAAAGTACACGCCTCCCTCTTTTTTTAAGCCCCAGCAACCGCAGCCCGTGGTGGCCGGGCAAAAGTCAAAGCGGTGCGACAGGTACATGTTGCAATGCTGCAAACAAGTCACCACGTGTATGGATACGGTGCGCTGCAGCAGCAACAGCAGCCAAAGAGCAGGGTAAAAAGAATTCCAGAGCGGAGAAAACTGCACTCAGAAAGATGCGGAAACACAGCAACATTATCATACCGCAGCGCCCGTAAACGTGCTTCTCAACCACGCGGGCGTCGCACCAGCGCAGAGTTGAAAAAGAATATGCGCAAACATACCTATATTTGTTGTGCCTGTTGACTATACATACTGTGGATACGATTACTCGTACGCAGAAATCAAGGAAGACATATACCGAAAGTGCCTCTCGGTCCCTATATATACATGCGTGTGGCCACAGAACGGAAACATACATATGTATAGACATGGAGAAGTACAATGAAAGTAATGTACCTGAAGACCTCTTGCTTTTTATATGCAGCAAATATACACGCAAATGCAGACAGTTACATATGTGTGGACAGAGACAGATGTACAAAGGAGCACAGGAATTCACTGTGCTCCACCCACATGTAGACCCGCTGTATACACGTACATCTATACGTGTGTAGCAGAGAAACATCTGGTGTTAATATTGGCGTACCCGCAAGAGAAGATGTCGCAGAAGTCGTGGCAGAATAGGATGATGCTGCCAACACGCAGGAAATTGCCCAAGTAGGAGAAGAAAATCAGCAGCAGGCCACAGACGCAGAGAAGCAGCGTCTCGAAGAAGTCCGGCAACTTGGGCGCCAGCATCAGCGACAAGAAGCAAGAAAGGTGGTATCCAGCGGAAACGTAGAAGTACCAGTGAGTGAACCAGTGCGACTCTTGAAACGGGTGGCCTGTGCGCCGTTCACACACACACACACAGCGACAGCAGCAACGCACTCTCGATGTTCCTGCAGCAGAAGATGGCAGGCAGCGCAACAGCAGCAGCAGCACCAGCGGCACCCCGTCTGCAGTCGCCGCACTCCTGTCGCAGCCAGCAGCTGGTGCAGCAGCGGCAACACGCGACTCTACGCAGGGAGCAGGGTAATCATTTAGCAGCAAGTCCAGCCTTGCTATAGCAGCAGCATTCGCAGCGAGGCACGCACTACCTGTGAAAAGCGCCGCTTCTCCGCCGCTGCCCCCAAGCAGCGTAGGCCACCAAGACTCTTCATGGAGAAAAAAATACGCCGTGCCTGTTAGCAGCAGGAAATACACCGCCTTCATGCTCATTTCTGCGAACCGACTCTGCTTCAATCCGTAGACCTGCGCTCCCCATCGGCTGCACGCACAGGACCAGCGTCAAAAGCACCAACTGCAGATGCCGTCCGGAGCGATCAGGACTTTTCTGCTGTTCTTCAGTACTAAGTTGAAGATTATTCGACGTCAAGCTGCCTGCCAAAAATGTCGCCACGCCCTGCTACTCGCTGCTCTCCACCTCAGCTGTTCCGGCGATACCTCCCCCCCTTTGCTGCTGTCGCTGCTGCTTCTGCTACAGGGCGGTTGCTTCGCGCTGCTTCCCGTGCTGCTCTGCGTTCCGAGAAAATGATACAGGTGAACAGGCGGCTGCGGCAAGTGTGGCAGAGAGGCGCGCAGCCAGCGGCACACACGCGGCTGGTCACAGCGTGTGAACAGCAGCAGTAGCAGTGAGACCGCGCTAGAGCAGCACCACAACGTGAGAGCCGCAGTACTGTGCGCTATGGACACACGTGACGGCAGCAACAGCAGCGGCGTCCCGCTGTGCCTATCGAGCGGCAGCAGCGGGATAGCCGAAATCATAGTGAAGTGTGCCTACTCGCGCGGAAGCATGCGGGCAGCGACAGGCCGCAGCAGACGACGGCCGGCTCCCTGCAAAACACACACACGAGACAGCAGCAAGGCGGCCGTGCACCGAGCTACCTCCTTTACATGTAAGTGGATATTGCAAACACGTTTGTCCACGCGGGCTCTGCCCACTACGCCGCTGCGCACACATAAGAAATACCCGGCCATACATCCTTGAACACAGAAGTTTACTAGAGCAGGCCTGATAGGAAGCTGTCCAATATACACAGAAGTGAAATACATACGTTCTAGCAGCGGCGCACAGAAAGTTCCCTCACACAAACATACACGTATCTCTACACATAGTCGATCAGGGATGCAGAGTCAGAACTGCAGGCGTCGGCTGCCGTCGACGCAAGAAAGGCGTAACTGCAAGAGCGCTCCTGTGGAAGAAGCGCTCTGCATCACTTCCCACAAACGTTTCTGCTCGCAGACACCTGTATAGCTGTCATTGATAGACAAGCGGCACAGGAGGAGGACAGTGTCTTCACAGAAACACGCACGGGCGTTGACGATAGACATGCGCCAGAGGCTAAGGGGATGCTGCCGAACGATGGAAGAAGGAGGAAATCGCCGCAGCTGAGGGAGGCGTCCTCCCATGCACACGTTCACCAGCGCTACGTCGGGAAAAAGACTCCTCTGCTGCATGCCTGAGAGCCTTTGTCAGCGCAGACGATGCTGCAGTCTAGCCAGCAGCTTTTGCATGTGCACGGGACGAAGAGAACCTTTGCAGAAAGCGGTGCAGGCAGTCGACTCTAAGGAGGAAAGAGCACTACCGTAAATATTTTAACGCGACGTGCGTGTGCCGAGACCACCACCACCCACGAGGACGCATGCAGCAACTCCGATGACACCCGCGCTGGCACGGAAGAAATTCGGGCAGCGATGTGCGTCCACTTCTCACCACAGTCTGAGTTGCACACGTACAGCCAGAGAATCCTTCCGTTGTACGTACACCGGAAGCCACACTGTCGTGTGGGCTGTACGTACACCCGGAGGTCCTCGCCTGTACGTCCACTGGCACGAACACGCGGTCAATGAAGGGTGCATGCAGCAAATGTCTTCAGCTGTACATACACCAGCACGTATACACGCCCACCACAGCAGCAATTACAGAAGACAACTGATCTTTCTTCCCTGCATGTCCGCTGAGAGATGTGGCCAGACAGCACCGCGTTTGTGCGAGTGAACAAGTCAAATCTCTTCTGATGGGAAAAGCAATCAAAAATCCACCGGCGAACTTGGGCGGCACATAACGTAAACATTGCAGCTAGTGCTGACACGTGCGCGCGCGATCACATCCGCGCTCTGTCCCCACCCTGTCCTTTCGAGCGTTCTGCAGAGACAGCAGGAAATCGCCGTACGCATAAAAGCAGTGGTCGAGGGAAACGTGGCAGTATGGAACTTCTTTAAACAGAAAGTACGTAGCGTCGGCAGCGTGCGCCGGTGTTTTTACTTGCAGAAGGAGAGAGACTGCAGCGACGAGGCCGGTCCAGAAGAGCACGCTGGACGTGCGGGGGTAGACCGCGTTGTCCTGCTGCCGCTGCTGCACCCGGTCCTTGATAGAAAAGTAGTGACACACCGACCAGCAGACTGTCAGCAGGAGTAAACACGAGAAAAACGGATCCAGCCTCATCTTGGCGCCGAGAGAAGTTCGACAGCAGCAACAGCAACGCGCGCCGCCCCCTGCACCGCACACAAGCACATACCGCATTGCAGTATGCACTTGCAGGATATCACACCTCCACTCGGCGCGGCCGCGGATATCCCGCTGCCGCTTCTGCTGCCTGGTCCACACACCTCGTTCTGTGCTGCAGCGTCCCCCCGCCTCCATCTACGCAGAGAATGACAGCTACTGCCACGTGCACACCTCTGGCACCGAGGACATTAGGTCGGGGACCCAGAGGAGAGTTCTCACGCAAATACGTGGAACAGTCTGCGTCCATACACAGGTACACTTGCACGTCTTGTGCATGCGGACTGCGACACCTCGACGTATGGGGAAACACATTTGCATGGGTTTACGTATGGGACTGCAAAAAATAGAAAGCAGCAGAGTCCTTTCTCCCACTTCGCGCATGGTGTCCTACAACACATCCATCTGCGTGTATCCCCTCGGAGGAGACGCACAGCGAAGAAGCGTGCGCCCTCCCAACAAGTCAGCATGAACCTACTATCGCTACAGCTGATACGATTCAAAGAGACGATTGAGATCTTGCGCTTGCGTGAACCCTCCCGCCTGACACGCCGTCGGCAGCCTCCGCCAAGCAGTTGCAGAGCCAGTTACGTTCGCGGCTCCTCACTACTACCGCTGCGGATTATCTGCTCCTGTAGCCGCTGCACGCGCTGGTCTTGTGAACGCCCGGCTGCTGCTGTCACCCCTCACTCAGGACGTGCTGCCGTTAATTTCTTCCTGCTGCGGCAGCTACTAATGCGTACAACGACGAAGCGGGTGTGCATACGTCGCGCGGGTTAGGTAGAGGGGCTATTCATAGATAGTAACCGCACGCATCTGCGCACACACACTTCTTCGGCCAATGAGGCGCAGAATTCCTCCGCTGCTGCCGCCGCGCCCCTGCTGCAGAGGAGCTCGGTGTCTGACGTCCTTTCACAGAAAACGCTTACCGTCGAGAGGGTGGAGGATAAGACCCAACGCTGGAGAGCACAGACGCTCAGACGAAGAGAGAGGAGAAGACAAGAGAAGAATTGCGACGCACACACTGCGGAGTCGGTGCAGGGCCAGTTGCAGCACCGGTACCTGTACTATCAAAGGTGCTGCTGCGGCTCCTGCTGCTAGAACAGAACCTCTGGTGGTGCGCCTCGAGGAATTTGCTGCGCGGCACCCAGCAAGAATCGCTCCGTCCGCAAAACTCAAGGCAGTGGCAGCGACGGTGCTGCAGTCAAAGTACTGACGCGTAGCACCGGTGGCGCGGAAGAGTCGGCCGCAAGGCGGGGAGGCGGCCGCAGGAAAAACTCGACATGCAACGAGAAGACAAAGAATTGCACACCAAGAAGAACAGGAGACACTCCGCGTGCTACACAGAAGCAGCTCAAAGAAGTGGAGAAGAAGCAAATATACCACCTGTTGCTGTGGCGGTTGCGGAGCAGCAGCCGCTGTCGGACGTGCCCTCTGCTGGATCGCGGTGATGCGCTGCAGCACCGGTGCCCGTCCCACGGCAACACCAAACGATTTTCTGCTGCGAGACAACTTCTTCTACGAAGCAACAGGCACGCTTCAAGGAAGGACACACAGGGTCAAGGTCAAGAAGTCGCAGCAGCAGCGGCGTCCCTCTGCACAAGGAAGGGGGAGGGTAGCCACACACCAAGACGAAGATTCACCTACCTGTACGCACACATACATATAACTAATAGATGCGGACTTCTGGCGCAGAGGAAGAATTAGGTGAACTCGACGCTCACTCAAAAGCACGTTTATATATACGTATGTGTCTCTACTAGACGTGCGCGCATATGTATATACATCTAGGTGCGTGCCTATACGTTAAACAGGTATGTGTGTCCACGTGTATATGCGCACGGGCACACATGCACATTCATACATGAATACATAGATGCCAAGATTTGCATGTATGTACTTCCCCCCACAGGCAAGGAACACATACATCGAGATGGTCGGGCTACAAACCGGCAATCAGGCATTCTCGCCTTCGTACGGAGAGCGGCCTGTGTGGCAAGAGCCAGCAGAGGAGTACCGCACGTGTCAGGCAGACGCAGAGAGCTGCAAGTCTTCCTTGACAAAGGAAGTGAAGTTGCAGCCGGACCGCTGGCTGCAAGGTTATAGGAGAACCAACAGATACGCAGACAGGGCCGCAAGAGCGAAAACGGGAGGAAGAAAAGTGACGAGAGGGGGAGATATGCAACAGAACAGAGACGCGGGGACTGCGAGAGGAAAACGAAGAGAGAATGAGAAGAAATTGAGTGAAGAGGACAACGCAGAGGTGAAGACTGTGCGGTACTAAATAGCAGCAGTTTCTGAGGACAGCTGCTCAGAAGAGAGCTGCAGCGCTGCTGGCAGTCAGCAGGTGGACGAGAAAGAGAGGAAGGCTCTGGCTCGCTGCGCCGCCCCTCCTGACGAGAGAGAGAAGCGCGTAGTTTCCCTTGACCCGCACAGAGTCGCAAGAGAGAAAAACGGGCCGCAGTCGGCTTGAAAGGCAAGCAGCAGCAGCTTCGGGACCCAGCAGCCACACGCCTACTCACTCACAGGCTGCTGCTGCTACTGCTTTCTGTGCCCGCGCCGGTTTTCTGAGGAGGAACCGCCGAATAAGACAATCATCAGCGGAGAACGGACGTGTTGCCGCTGGGACAGCTATTGCTGCTTCTCGTTGCAGCTGCTACTGATTCCGCCCCTCCTGCTGTTGGAGGGGAGAGTCGGCTCTTGCCGCTGCTGCTGGAATTATCGGGGACTCAGGTGGTACCGCTGCTGGGTCAGAGTGGGGCCTGCGAAACAGACCGTTGAACAAATATGGAAGGGAAGACGTAGATACGCTAGTAGGGGAGCGTATCTCGCCCTCGGCGATTCGCTGGGGAGAGGCATAGAGACGTTAGTACGAGAGGCTGCCTGGCGTAGCAGCAATGTGGGGAGTCCTCTTGCTCTTCTACCACGGTCGCCCTGACGGTAGTTGCAGTGCCAACAAACTTCTTAGGATAGCTGCTGTTGACTGAAGCAGCTGCGTTCCTCCTGCTGCTGCTCGCTAGTGCTCGTGTGTAGTACCAAAGAGACACGGGCAGGTTATCCCTCTCTCTAGGAGAAGAAAGGCAGTGCTGCTGCAGCGGGGCAGCTTCACTGGCGCAAGAATCGACAACACCACAACGATTTCTACGTTGGCACTCTGAGAATCGGTTGTCCACAGTAGGCAGGGACCGCCTACCGCAGCGGCAGTGCACTGCAGCAGAAAAGACGTTTCTAAGGATATATTAGAGGGCCGACATTGACTTGACAAGTGTTGTGCTGCTGGAAGACGGGAACGCACGCTGTCGGAACTCGTGAGAAGCTCGTGTTGTTGGGTTGAAACAAAAGTAGCAGCCGGCTGTGCGGCTAATGCTGCAGCCGTATTGAAGAACACTCGCAAGTAGTGCCGATGCCCCCTGCTACTACAAAAAATGCTGCTATTGTCTTGATCGGAGCTACACCGCTGGCGTATGTCATTCTGGCAAGTCGGCTACGGGTGCTGTACTTGGCGGCTGGTGTAGACAGGAAGTGCCGGTCAGAATTCAAGAATAAATTCACCAGCCTACACACATTTACTACCGGTTCTACAGATGCAGATACTGTCATTGCAGGCTCGCTACAGCAGTGGCACAGATACGCAGTCTGTGGTCAAGGAGGGGAGGACAGGAAAAAGTCATCTTCTGAGTGGCAAAGCAGCGCCTGCACGCGGATTTTTTTAGAAGGTCTGAAGAGCTGCAATGGGGTGGGGGGCCCTTTTCGTCGCTAAGTGTGATAGAAGACAAGGCGCTCCAGCAGCGGGCCGCCGCTGCTGCTGCTGCTACTCTAGGTGGGAGCGCCGCTGCGGAGAGAGTTACGAAAGATAGGTGGTGATGGTACCAGGCAGCAGCGAAGCAAGAAATTCAAAGAAGTGTGCCTCAGAGGTGTGCCGCTGTTTGTTGCTGCCTGTGTAGTTTGTTTGCTGTGGTCATTGACGCGGATATTGCTGCTGGACGGGAACGCCCGCAAAGGTTGCCTGTGTTGCTGGTGCGTAGGCTACCCCTGCGGCCGAAGGGAGGAGGGGAGCAGGGTGGGGTCAGAGGTGTGTACTCTTCCGTTTTCACGTCGTCGGCCGCAGTAGCCCGCAGCACCACAGATGAGGTAGAAGGTCTTTCTGGGCATTGACGAAAAACAAGAGAAGAAAGGAATGTGTACCGTGGAGCAGCGGCAGCGGAAGCAGCACACAAGACGAAGACGTGTCGGCGTTCGCGGAGTTTTTGTCGCACCTGCGGTAGCAACCGGATCCGCAAGACAAGCAGCTGGCGAAAGTAACTGCTGCGGCAGCAGCAGCAGCACCTAAACTTCTGCAGTTCTCTCCTCTGAAGCGTCGGTTACGACTTCATCAGCCGTTAGTCTGGACGGTGGAACACCAGCAGCGGGGATCAAAAGGGCTCACGAGCACAAGGCGAGGAATTGCACCTCTTCTGCTTGCTGGTGGGAACCCCTGTCACAAGATGGCAGCGGTGCAGCAGAAGTGGGGAGAAATGCAGTTGGAAACACGAGGTTTGGCCTTCTTATAGGTTCGCGCAGCCTGAAAAGAAACAGAATGTGGCCATAGGGCTGCCGCCAGATGGGGCGAAGACGGACGTAGGACCGCGCAGCGCACAGAGACCGCCCACCACGCGGGACCGCAGCAGAGGCAGCAGCAGCAGCAGCAGAACGAGGGCGGTCCACACGACGGCAACAGCAGCCGGAGCAGCACGGCGAGTAGGAAGAATGCCGAAGAGGCACAAACAGCACCAGGACCGTGCTACGCCGGCACCAGTGTGTACCAGCAGCAGCAACAGCTGCACAGGAGAGCCACCGTAACGGCAGAACCGGAGGAGTTACAGCTGACCCACCGTAGTAGCAAAGCGCAGCGGCTGCAGAGCACAAAAAGACAGCAGCATGTGGTGTTCGATAGTCGGCGCAACGGCACCACACAGCAGAAACGGTCACATAGTGTATGACTGGTACGCAAGAACAGCAAACGTCTAGAATCACCGACAGAACAGGTAGTACGCGGTGGCTGCTGGTGGCGACATCGCGATGCCTGCAACAGCAGCAGCGAAACGCACATCAGCAAATACCAACGCACACATACACCCACACACACACACACCCACACACGTATACACACAAACTTACACGCACACACACACACACACACACACACACAAACACACTTATACGTAGAGCCACCACCGGCAACAGCACGAGAGGATGGAAATTTTGGAGGGCGCCGGGAGGTATAAGCGATAAATGCAAGCGGAGTACCGTTCCGCGTCAGATGCAATGGGAGCACGCTAAGATGGCCTCCGCCTGCAACCACGGCCTCCTAAGCGCTCCTCAGCTATATATAGCTACCGACCGCAGCGAAACAAAGCTATCGCGCAGTGGACGTATGAAGGGAGGCTTGTCCGTCGCCCGCCACCGCTTCCCGGCGATACTGATCGAGCACGGGTATCAGTGCAGAAGTATCGCAGCTTTGTAGCAGCTTAAACAGCACCTGCAGCAACAGCGGCACGGAAGATGACGTACCGGTAGAGCAGTACTGGTCGGGACGGCCGCAATACGTGACACCAGGACGGCCAGATCACTGCTGTAGCGAACGACTGCATCCACAGCGAGCTGCCAGCGCCGGCAATTCAGACCCGCTGGTGATAAAACTGCCACAATCTTTTCAGTTCACCATGAAACGAGCTGTACGACGGCGCAGCAGCGTTTGCAGGGCGGCCACGGTTTTTTTCCGTTGCAAAGTTGTGCTCCAAGTCCTGCTAAGATTTATCTGCTAATACGAAGGAATCGTGTCTCCTGGTATTTGCGCAGGAGCCAGCATAAAGACACGCACCCCTGGCGTGTGGGCAGGAGCTGCTCGACGTCATCAGTGATACTCTTTCCCGGGGACCTACATCATGGAATATAAGAGTGTCCGTAACAATGGTGGACACAGGATAATGATTTGCCGCGTGTCTCTTCCTCACCACGCTTCGATCACGCATACTCTTGTGACATTGTCTTTGTTGTTGCGAAAGACACGCGCTGCAATAGGGCCCCGGTTTTGTCCTGACGCAGCGCTGTGTGGGGCTTAGCGTGCTTCAGAGCTTCGCCGCTTCCTCACCCCCGCTCCACTGATTGTACATAGTGATGCTTTCTGCTATCCATTCAGACGGTCCTACTGCCCATCTTCTTGTTACTTACGTCTCTTCACTGGTGTCACTGTGGCTATCGTGGCCCCTAACAACCGCTGTCTACCTTGCGCTACTGCTGTTGTTCCTGTCTAACGGCCGTGTCCCAAGAGTCTCCTGCTTCTCATTTTGCCGATAAGGTACCGCAGATAGCCGCATCACAGCTTATGTTGCTTTTGAGCTAAGCCGCCTCGCGTCCAGCTCACGGATAGCACATGGTACCAGCCGATGCCACAGGTGGGGGGGGGGGGGGGTCATTAGTCGTTTTTGACATAGCTCAATGCGTATTAAGCTTAACTGTTGAGCGTTTGGCTGAATGCTTACTTCCTGTGGCAAAGTGAGTAGTGCTTCTCCGAATGCCACGGCGTGATCACCAGGTAAAGGACTCTGCCGCACAACCGTCGACAACTCTCCTGTTAGCCTGGGACGCCACAATTCTTGGTATTCGGCTGCTGATTCACGCATTCGCTGTAAATCGGCCCTTGCGCGTGTTCTGCTGTCGGGAGCAACCGGTGCAAAGGATAGAAGAGGACAGTGGAACGGAATGAGAAGCCGCAGTGGGTCTGTCTATCTGCTGGCCCTCGCCATGCCTACGCCGAACGCTCGTGTCCTGTTGGCTGCAGGTGTGCCACTCGGTCTCCCCTTTCATCGCCACGCAGACGCAGGGCAATTCTCGTGCACGCTGCCGGATTCAAACATTGACATTTGTATGCTTTTATAAGTCAGACACAGATCCGCACACGTGTAGCTTCAAATAATACATTTGACACCTGAACTTTTGAGACATATACCGGAACAGGACAAGTGATAGTCTGCTTCGTTTTATTTCACGTGATTGTGTCCATGTACTTTAGCATGACTTCCACCGACGCACGCAATCAAACGGAAAAAAGTCGGTCAAGGCATGTATGCAACATGAAGATCCGCAATGGAGATCTAGGTGTGATGCACACACACCAAACGGGTAGAGTTTGAGCGTACCAGTAGAAGGCTTAGAGTTCTCAAGGCGCCGCATGGAGACCTTCCCGCTTACGACGCCGTAGCACCGGCTTCCCCTGAGAGACTGGAACATTATGATGAACCCAGGTGCTAGACGCGGGTCGAGGCTGGAACTCTTCGGACGCACACCTTCGAACAGTTGTTATGAATCTTTGTGGGACTATTTTTCGCATCAGTTCGGAATGCAATAATGGCATTGTAGATGGGCTGTCCCCGGCTTTAAGCCTATTTGGGCAAGTGACCGCCATTGTCTTGATCTTGACACGTGCAGCTTTTTGTTCCTGAGGGAATCGTGCCGGTGAGTACATGGGCGGAGACAGGCACAATCAGGCTCAACCTATGATTTTGAGAGAACCAATTTCGCATCTCCAGTTGTTAGCTGCCGAAGACCCTTGGCGTGGAATGGTGAAGTGATTTCACGTCGACACACTCACACAAACAATTGGCGCCAATGCTCTGACATCCACATTGACATGTATTTTCATTCCTCAGGTGCCCACACACATGTCGTCGTCTTACGCGCACGGGACTAAAATCATACGTGTGCACTGCCGTATTGACGTTCCGCAACTACTGATAAAGGTGTCTACAATTCAACAGCGTAAAAAAGTGCTGTGCTTCACAGGACGAACAACGCATCCGTACACCCGTAGGCGTCATTGTTGTGTCCACACTTATTTAGAAGCAACTCGAGCGACAGCTACATTCGTCGTTATGTGTAAATAATTGTGAATTCGGACATGATGACCTCTTCATGCTTATTGCTGGTGCGGTATCCCCTGTGCAGAAATTCCCGGAGGGCACGCAGGAAGCCGCTGTGAATATTCTCACGCGTCGTGCCGGATCATAGGGAGCAGCGCAGGAATGTGGAACTTCACGCATATGATACGCATTTGTACTTTGTGCCGACACACTACGTGAAAATGAATTTCAAACTTTTGCATTTGACCCTGCCGCCGATGTTGTAGAACCAAACTCGAAGTACGCGTTAATTTACCTGCCAACTCTGCGTCGCATGTGCACACCTGTGTAGTTAGATGTCAGAAGTCTGCCCGCGGTTAAAACGAGGCCACCGTGTCGCATTGACGCCACGTAGGGCCGATCCACATCTTCCGTGCAAGCACGGGCAGTGCTGCACGTGTGGACGACATGGTGCATCTGTACATAGAAATTGGGTGTATGCAAACCAGTGTATCGGCTGTAGTAGATGGGAAGAAGGTACAAGGTGCGTCTCAGCGTGCAGTGCAACTGTTCCTTGTGTAGGCCGTAACGGGTGCGCAGTTGAGTGTACCGACACCGTTAACATACGCCAGATTGCCCTGCCCATTTAAGATGTCCCATTCCGGCTCGAAAACAGTCCGTCTCAGACTCTTCTCTGGTCCAGAAGCCTTGGTTCTGGAATACGACTACAACGTTACTGAGAACACACGTTGTCTGAACTGCGTGCGCTCGCGCGTTTGCGGTGGCACTACGGTTTATAGTTCCTGTCAATGCGACAGCGCGGCGTAGCCGCCCTCCCTTCACACTCGGGTGCTCTCCACCTTAGCGACAAAAACCTTCATCCCTCCGTCCCAGACCAATTTCCTGCGAAGTCGGGTCTGCTTAGCCCTTCCTGCAAGTGTGTACCCACAGCGGAAGGGGAAGCTTACGAGCTCGTGCCAAGCGCAGCTGTGCGGCTCGTCCCTTGACACTGGGCGTGTACTGCAGGAACAGGGGCATGCGTGTGTCAGTCCATAGAATCGAAGGAAGGCACAGAGCCATGCGGCTACATCCTGAGACGGTGCATAAGCTAAATCCGTCTCAATGAATATGGTTGCTATTCAAAGGGTTGTATAGTGCATTCTTCGTCAGTATCTCCTTATGCTGAAAATTCGTATGAGGGGGTTTCCTGCAGAAGCTTGCAAGTGCACATACTCTAGACGCTTGACGGGGTATATGATTTACTACGCCAGGGAAGAAGTTGTTGAATGGAAAAGTGTGCTATTTTTCTGACGACGTCCACTGTCTTTAAAAAATTCGCTGTAGAAACTACCGGATTTGCATACGCCCATGCGCTAACGCAACACTGCGACGGAAAGAAGTATTCTATGGTGCTTGAGCTGTCGGGTGGTGTGCATCACGCGCTAAGGACGGTTATGGCCTACATTGGGTTGACGTGCAGACCGCGTACTTTGTGGGTGACCTGCCCTTTCAAAAAGAAGGGCAGTTACAAACTTGATAGGTGTCTCTATTACGTGTTCGCCAACTTAGACATACACAAGTAGACATGACACTGTTGAGAACATGGAGAAACATTACGCGCAATTTGGGTAAATTATTATCGGGGCAAAGAATCTTCTTCATTATTGATATTGATTACCTGGACCGTCACGACAAAACAGCAGGAGCGGCAGCGAGCGGCACAATAGCAGCACCGGCAAGACAACAGGAACTACTTCGCTACTAGCACTGGAAAGGAGAATAGAATCGGCATTATTTCTACACACCCTCATGGAGAGTTGCCACTGGCATCAGCGGTTCGACTATGGCAACGGCTGCAACAGCACCTGTATACGAGTTCACACAGGTGAAACGACACAAAGTTCGCAGGTGCACGTCTCTCATATCGAACGTGTACAGTAAACGCTTCTATGTCTCTCCTCCGCCTCTGGATATTCTTGAAGAGAAAGTGTGCTCTAGTTCAAGGAATTAAACAATAAATAGTGTGGTCCAGTTGGTCTTGTGCACTCTCAAGTGATGAGCCGGATGGGCGCATATCTAAATATCCAACGCGCCGAATCCATTCACACATGTATATATGTTCACATTTACGTACACACCGTGCACGACTGCGTCTCTATACAGACAATAAATGTCCGGGAACGTGCGCAGCTGCGCAGTTACGGCTATACAGCTTCCACTGCGACATACGGAAGGGGGGAAAGTGCGTGGGTCATCGCGATGACACATTACAGCATGTTTCACGTCACTCGAGAATCATCTCGTTCGTTCTAGCGCGCCTGTGCACAGATTTTCTGAGGCGGGGCCGGCCTTCTCATTTACAACTCAAGTTGTAGGAGGTGTTGCGTCAGGCTGTAGACGCGCAAATTTATCAGTTGAGCACCTTCAGTCTACATCCGTTGCCCCACGGCACAATTCTACACGTCCAGTACGTACGCGCGGGCCACACACACACACACACACACAAATACACCTGTGCACGTCCTGGACAGTTGTACGCGCGCACGCGTAGATCTGTACTTACGTAAGGATCTACATGCGTGTGCCTATACGGTACACACGGAGATACTTGTGGGTGTGGACTCAGTTCTGATAGTACAAGTCGTTTCATGTAGGAGAGTTCTGCACTGCAACGCGCTTATTCGGGAAGACATTCACGAAATCGTATAAACCCCCAGCACCAGCTTTTTGAGCACACAGTCCGTGGAACCACTCGTGGCTCCTCACGCGACGCACCTACACTCGCACGGGTACACAGCACAAAAAAGTCTGCTGTTATCCTCTCTGGCTGTGGATGTATTTCTTGACGCGCCTGCAGAAGCTTCACTACAGCCATGGTACCCATCCTACGTACATTCGTGAAAGATTATACGGGCACAGAGCAGCCTGAATAAGCGTTTCAACTTGTTCAGCTACAGGGAGACATCTGCTGCTGCTGTTGCATGTCTCGCTGCTACTGCCGCGCGTGATCACCAGCTGCTGCTGCTGCAGATCCTCGTGCGCTCCGCCGGTTGCTCCAGCACCACCTGCGACAGCCCCAGCAACATTTGGAGCATTGACAGCCGGGTAGTTATCATCCATTTCCACGCGTCTGCCGCGGTTCTTCGAACTGACGTGGGTGCGACGGTTGTCCACTTCGAGGAGGAGAGCAGGCAACGGTGCAGGCAGCGCATGTGAGGCAACAGTAACACCTCCTCTCAATTTAAAATCTATTTCTGTGAGACTCTCGTACGCCATTCTCTCGCAGCTTTCTGCCACGCCTGCTGCATCAGTCGTCGTTCGTTGTAGAGCGCGCTTTTTGCCGCTAGACTGCAGCTGCCGCTGCTGCGCCTTGCTCCGCATGCTCGACGCTTTCCACTCTATCAGCGGATCGTATACGAAACTCTGCAAGGACTCACAACAACAAAGCCGTTAAAGAAAACACGTGCACCACCAGTATGAATTCCACTGCACGTCTCAAGAGTGCGATATATCCATACGAAAGTGCCGAACACTAAGGAGCTCCTCTACGGAAGCAAAATCTACGGGGAGCCACACAGGTAAAAGCTTTAGCGATGGACGCTCGTGCACACGAGAGACATACACACGGGAGACAATCAGCACCTCTTAGCCAGACAGGTCAAAAAGCCTACTTTCCCCTGACTTGATTCACAGCTGACACCGGTGAAGAACTTAAGCGTGCTGCTTCTGCGCGTGGGTCGACCTGAGGAAGTGATAGCTCCTATTTTCTTCCCACTATGACATTCTCGGAGACCAGCGGAATTTGCAATGCGCGTAGCTTCACATCCGGCTACTCCGTTAGGACCGATTCGGTCGTCAATATACAAACACTTCACCGTATGCGGAGCTCTTTGTGTTGATCTGTCCACTCGATTTCATCTGTATTTCTGTGCTCGTTGCTCTAAGTCTTTCCGCGTGTTCACGCATGGCCTGCAGTCTGTCTTCGTCTCTCCGAACGTCCCCCTCACACATTCCTCTCCGGACTTCTCAGCGTCGTATCCGCATCCCTGTGCGCTGCGTACACTTCTTTTATTCTGTCTTTTCCAGCTCTTCAGCTCTCCGTCCACCTGCCAGGCTTCTCCAACCCGAGCTAACGTGCGACAAATATGTGTGCATGTGCTACCGATGTGGAAAACTCTCCTATTTATGTGGCTCCACCAAGGCACTCCTCGCGTACGCAAAAATCCCGCGCGTCTCACAACGGGGACAAACATGCGTCTACGAATGACTGGCGTGGCAAGAAGAAAAATATACAGGAGACCCCTCGGAGCTTCACTGGGACGACCTTCGCGCGGCAGCGTACCATCAAAATCGACATGAGAAGAGCGCGGTGCTGGCGAAGAATCTTCATGGCCTCTCCAGCAGCGACGCGGAATGCCCCGGCAACTCCGTTCATTCCTAAGCAGCTCACCACGTTCTGCGTTAGCCGGAAGGGCACCACCTGCAGAAAGATCAACAGCCACGTAACGTCTAAGCAATATTTCACGATGTCTTGCGTACGTCGTTTTCAGGCCGTGGGGAAGGCATGCGTATCTAGAGGTGTGCAGTTGCATTTTTTCCTGTCGCAGCTAAAATACTCCCACACGTGTAGACGGCTTCAATCGTAGCATGTCACAGCCGAAGAAATTCCCTACAAACCGGGTATTTTCGTAGTGTCTACGTCGTCGCGTCCATAGCAGCGCAGCGGACGTCTGGCACCCGAACAGCTCATCAGCAATGAAACAGCAGCTCTCCAGCAGTGGAACAGTCAACATATGAAGATGTCCGCGCAGCAGCTGTCTCACGTGCTGCTCGCAGCTACGGTGGCGACTCGGGACACGGCACGGCGGACGGCAGAAAG
The DNA here is from genome assembly GCA_000727475.1 of Sarcocystis neurona. Lineage (NCBI taxonomy): Eukaryota > Apicomplexa > Conoidasida > Eucoccidiorida > Sarcocystidae > Sarcocystis > Sarcocystis neurona. The sequence continues at coordinate 3,577,756 of KL647297.1, forward strand.
GGAAGGGACAAAAAAAGAGCCACGTTGACTGGAGGAATGAAACTTAGACGCAGCAGCATTGCCGACGTTGAATTCTTGTAGACGTGAAGTCTAGAGAGCACAAACGATAAGAACAGGGCGGACAACGAAGCGATCTTCGAAGTGGAGAAGAACGACAGGGCACCGGACAGCAGCAGCAGCAAGAACAGACAGCGGGCACAAGACCACGACCCCTGCAGAAGGCCGTTCAACCGGTCACCCGTACATTCCGTAGACACCGACCACTGCTGTTGGCGGGCGCGCCTCTGGGGTGCTGCGCTGCAAGTCCGAGTACCACGCACGCCTCACGAAGGGAAGAAGAGGGGTACCAGGGGCACTCGTATATATACGGGATGCAGCAGGTCCGCCGACGTGCGCAAGTAGACAGCCCTCTGCCTTCCGCTACGCAGGGCCATGAGCAGCGACGCAGGTGGTGGTGCAAACTTCTCGGAAGGCAAGAGACCAGCAACAACAGCAGCAGCCCCAGAATCATGGCGAGGTGGCCAAGCCGTGCACGTATTCGCTGGGATTGAGGTCGTGAAGAGCAGTGAAGTTTCGCAGGCGACACGTGGTGTCCGGGCGAACGGAGGGGTCATAACAAGGACAGAGGTGCTGCAAAGACGGCTACTGCGGCCCACCCACCTCTGGCACCGGCAGGCTTCTTCCTTTCTCTAGCAGGCAGTCAAAGTCCACGTGCATGGCTCCCCCTGTGGCTGCGTCCAACAGAATATTGTCGCCGTGCCTGGGGAAAAAGGAAGAACAATACTACGTGAGGTCCAGGAAAAGGGTGGAAAAGAAGAGAAGCAGTTGAGGTGCAGGAAACGGGAGAAGAACAGAGGTAAGGTGCAGAAGACAAAAGGGTGATCGAACGCGATACAGATCGACTCTCGTTTGCTTCAGCAACAACGGTCCCGCCATTCAGAGAACAGCTGCAAAAATGGGCAGAGGTGCCGGTCTTTCACAGTTCTGCAGCTGCTTTTCCTCTTCTGATGCACGCCCCTAACAAGCTGCTGTTCCCAGTGTCCTTCCTGTTCTTCCTCTGCCCTACCAGCGGTATTACTGTATACAAAAATGGGTAGAAACCAACGGCGCACATATACACATATATATATATATATATATATATGCATACATGCGTGGCTATAGACATACGCAATCTTTCTAGCTTTTCCTTTTCCCTATATATATATATATATATATGTACTCTTCACACAACGACGTGGCATATCCGTAGTTTCTTTCTTGTGAAGCTGCGTGGCCCACAGGCGTTCGGTCTGCTGGGCTTGCGCCTGCTATTTCTCTAGTCAATGAATTCCCCGTACTGCAGCGCCTCCCCCTTCGTATCGGCGGGCTGCCAACAAACCGCTTTTTTCGCGCCGCATGCAACACCAGGTAAGACATCTACCTTTTAAATTTACCCGCCCCTGCACCGGGAAAGCATACGACTATGCTACGAGTGACATACACACATACACATACATACACGTGCAGAGGGAGAGCTCGACACGTATATCTGTTTAGCCGAATGGTACAGACACTTATTCACAGATACACATATATATATATACGTAGGTCTCCGGGTCTTTCTTTTTACGAAGAGCAAGAGAAAAGCTGTGCTTTCATCGCGTCGTCAGCAGCAGGAGCGGCAACAGCGTGGACGCAGGTAATTGGGCGGTGGGCGGGCAGCAGAAGAGCTCTGCTTCTGCCGAAAGGCCGGCAAACAGCAGAGAGACAGCAGCAAGTATTTCTAGAGTGAGAAGGAGGAGGCTGACTTTCGTTGAGGCTCCCCAGCTGCAGAGGGAGAGACAGGCCACCGCACTACTGCAGCTTTCTCCTTCAACGCATACGTGCGTACACACAGAGACACACGCATGTATCTGCAGCTGAACAACCGCCACCTTCCACACACGTGCGTCGCCGACGATCCCCGAGAAAGTACAAACCACACGACGCATGGAAGAAGAGATGTTTACGATTTCTTGACTCAAGTAGACAAGCCTACCGATCACCGAGGCCGATAACGTATCCCAGAATTGACCACAGCGCAGTGGTCGAAGCGTACGTTCTTCGAGCAGCATACCACCAGGTAGGGTCCCCTCCTGCCCAGTGAAAAAGAAGTCTGCGTGCCATTTCACAGCAACGCAGCACAACAGCAAGGCCCAGCTGCAGACCCACAACAGCAGCGGGGACGCGCAGGAGAAAACCCGCGGCAGCGTCGCCAAGCGGCGGAACAGCAGCAGATACAGATGCACACGTAGAGCGGCGGGAAAGACAGCACCACGAGCGCAGCCGCTGCAGCAAAGAGGCAGGGCCGCTGCGGGAACCACCAGATTCGCCTGCAGTGAAGAAGTTCTGCCCAATCCACACAGCCGCACGGCTGCCGGGAACCCGGCGATACGCAGAGGAAGCAGCTCAGCACCTCCTTGCACCATATAACACGAGGAAAGCCCCAGTGTCTGTCCACAGTCCGAAAAAATTATCGTGAACAACGCCGGCGTCAGGCACGTCCAGCACAACTTCTTTTTTTGGCGTCCTGGGGAAATGCCACGAACTCACCACTTGCTGCTCTCACCATCCTCATGTATCAGCGCGCTCCTCATTGCAGTGTACAGACACCACACGTCACAGACGTCTCTACCTTCGAGTAGCTCACACAAGCTGCTGCCTGATCAAAAGACCCGCGCTGCCGTGCTTCTCTTCAGCGCTGCTGTTCTCCACCTGCCTGACTCGGCGAAGTGCGCAAGAGAAAATGCCGTACAAAACACTTCGCTGCTCACACTCGGAAATACCACTGCAGGTCCGCGGTTGAAGACCTGCGGGATACCGGCACCTTCCTGTTCAACGAACGTGCCGGCACAACATCGGCAGATTCTCCGTCGTTCACTTTGTATTCTGTTGACCTATGCACCAGTGCGCTGGCTCAAGCGTTGTTTCCACGCTGTTGCCAGTCTCCTGGTGCTGCTGCTTTCCTGCTGCTGCTGCTGTTTCCCTCCTGCTGCTGTTTTCCTTCCCCTACTGCTTCCCTGCTGCTGCTCTGCCCTGCTGGTGCTGCTGCTTTCCTGCTGTCGCAATTCCTGCGCACAACAGAACTCACTGCTGCGTCACCGGAGGAATGGTGGGGAGGGCCACCTCGGTGAAAAGACGGAAACACTCCTTGTAGTTCTTGGCGATCTGCGCCGCTTGAAATTTCTTCTGCACCTGCAAGCCACACAGGAAGGGGAACACACAAGGCCTGCTGCTCAACAGTGTAGCTCCGGCAAAAAAGTCGGCCAGCAAGTCCGCATACGCACCAGGCAGATACGTATCGCAGATACCTCCACACGAACGTGCACGCCTACACACATATATGTATACACATATATGTGTACATATATATATATATATATATGGGTTTTGTATACGTATATACGTATGCATATATGTACATACGTGTATATATGTAATATACATGTATCTATTTACCTATCTATCAATCTATATATATATATATATATATATGTACACACATGTGTGTGTGCATACTGGAAGAGGGGGAGACGGCCGACGTAGGTGAAATTTCATGTATTTCCAACAATGAAAGTCTGGGGTTACTAAAATGCGCTCGGATGGAGGGACGCACTTGCACGTTTATGTATGAGTAGCGTCTTCTTTTTATCTGCGACGATGACCGACACTCGGGTAAGGAAGATTACCTACGCGTGCGCACACTGGGGAAGAGACAGGCTTTCACGTGTGGCCATTCCCATACACATATGTACACATATGTGTAGAGAATACCGCAACAAAAAGCTGGAACTAGTCTACAGGGAGAGACCGTTGTGCTGCCCGCAGGGTGGCCCCCAAGCTTCAGCAACAGCACCCGTGCTCGTACGTGCACTTCCGTCAACATTCGGGCGAGCCGATGGTCACCCAGACACAGACACACACACAGACATACACACACACACATGCGTACACAGACACGCGCCTGTTTTATTTGACTTCACCCCAGCTGTTATGACAGGCGGCGGAGAGACGACACCGCAGCAGCAGCAGCTTCTGGGGTCTTCCCTTTGCGTAAAGCCGGGCCATACCGTCCCTATGACGCGCTGGTAATCCGGGAGATTTTGTTGATAAAGTTGCAGGGCGCACGTCCGAAAGGAGTGCGTCCCCTCGACCCACTCGATCACAGCAGACACCTCGCTCAGCGCTGCGACGAAGAACGTCTTGAGCTGCAGGACCCGCCCCGGCCCAGCAGCAGCAGCACCACAGACAAACGGTCAACGTGTGTGCGTGTGTCGGCAGCAGCACGCGAAGCAGGGAAAGAAAACCGCAGACGGCACCGGCGTGGCCGGCAGCAGATCAGCGAGAAAGCCTGCGAGACAGGATGACCACCCTCTACCAGGGGTCCGTGGAGTGCCAGCTGAGGAAGCTGCTGTACAGAGAAGTGGAGCGACCGCGTCTCTCATCGAAGAAGAGAAAAAGGGACGCGGGAAGTGTACGTGCGTGTGCGTGTATCGTGCCGAAAAAGTCGAGTTGTGGCAACGACGGCAGTCGGGCAAAAAGGCGGGACAGACGGACGGGGAGATTCACCATGTGCGGGGGGCATGCAGGCGCGCGCGCTTATCTGGGCTGCTGTGCGACCAGCGGCCACTTCATAGGCAAATAATTATTGACCACAAGGACTCACAATAACACCGCGTATACACATGCATGCATATACATATAATGTGTATATATATACACACATAGACGTATACATACATATATATATATATATATATTGAATATAGAATACAGACATATACGTACTTGTATATATAGGCAGGTGGTTACTGAGCAGTAGGACTCACAGTAACACCACGTATACACACGCAAGCATATACATGTAATGTGTGTATACACATGTATATATATACATACACGTATATGTACATACACATGTTGTACATAGAAGGCATACATATACGTCCTTGTATATATAGGCAGATGGTGAATGAGCAGTAAGACTCACACCACCAGCTATATACACGCATGCATATACATAGACATATATATATATAGGTGTTGTATATAGACTGCATACATATAGGTACAAATATATTGTATATATGATGATAGAGATCGATAAGGCAAAGGAAGCAGAGAAGGGCGTCGTGGGTTGTACGTTTTTTGTGTAGGACGTCGCCTGTCCTGCGGAGGCTGCCCAACAAGAAGGCGACACGGAGGAGCCCAACTACCGGCGAGTTCTTTTTCTCTTCAGCAGGCACGCAGCGTAGGCAGCACCAACGCAGCGTGGCCACCAATATGAGCCCTTTGACTTGCTCACCAATTTTCCCCTGTGCAGCTCTTTCTGCTCCAACAGCAGTCTTCAGCGTCGTACCACTACCCAGGTCTATAGCATATACGTGTGTAGGTGCACCTACGTTATATATACATATATATGTGGTGTTTATTCAAGCGCCCGTATACCGTGTATATATATGTATATATAGGCGCAGTTACCCTACACATACATACACATACATATATATACATATATATATTTTCTGGCACATCGATGTCACATATACGTATAGGCGCACCTACATTATATGTATGTGTATGTGTATTCAAGCGCACCTTCATAACATATATACATATATGTATTTTCTGGCGCACCTATATCATATACATATAGGCGCACCTACATATATAAGTACGTATGTCAGCATATGTTTCTGCGATACTGTTTAGAGGCCTGTGACCACTACGCCTGCTGAGAGGTAAGACGTAGGGGAGAAAACAGAAAGAACAGACGCACTCATAGACAGACAGATCCAAACCCAGACAGATATGTAGACCAAGAACCTGCCGACTGCCGGAAGCCTCTCTGTGGCAAGTGAAGAAGCAGGAAGCCCGCGCTGAGGGAAGTGCGAGAAGAGCTGCAAGTGCGAAGCGGCAACGCATGCGGAATCACAAAGAAAAGAAGACGTTGCTGTCCCGGCGCTGCGGTTCGATCGGCCGATGAGCGCCGCCGGGGGACCGGACGGCGAAAGAGAGAGAGTGAGAAAGAAAGCTGGTGCGTGTCTCACCTGCATGTTTGTAGGGGTCGCGTTGCAAGCGCGGCGGTTGTAGAGCAGCAGCTGGTTGACATTTTCTGCCAGGTCTAGCGTGCTGAAGAAGAGAAAGCAGCAGCAGCAGCAGCAAAACAGCAGCAGTTCGAACATCGCAACAAAAACAATAAACGCTCCCCCGCAGCAGTCCGCAGACTGTCGCAGCTTCTTCCCCCGAAGCGCCCGCGAGAAGCAGCAGCAGCAGCAACAGAGCAGCCGCAGCAGCTGCGGTGAAGCGGCAGCGCCTTACGCAGGAAGCAGCTGCATCAGGCAGGCCAGCACCGGTGGAGAAGAAGGGCCAGACACAGGAGGAGAGGAACGCAGAAGAAGAGGACGAGGAGCAGCAACACAGAGAAACTCAAATACAGCGACAGCAGGCGAACGCCACTATGCTTTCTCCAGCAGCAGCTGCTGCTGCTGCACCCGAGCGCCAGCAAACATGCGTCGACCAGGAGCGAGTCAAAACACATGAGAAGACAGAAGCTTTCTGAAAGCGCTACCTTTTCCTGCAGATGCTATCGAGAGAGGCTGCTGTACAACAGTAGGGTGTGCGGCTGGACGAAGAAAAAATACATCTGATTTTGCTTCTTCGCGCTGCTGCTGCTACTCCTCCTCCTCTTCCTCCGCCTCCATCGCTGCCTGCTGAGCCTCTGCTGCTGTCTCTTCCCCAACAGCAGGTCCGCCCTGTCCGCCATGAACCCCGTCGTACACGACAGTGGAAACGAAGAAATTTCGGCAGGGGAAAAGCGCGTCTACGAGAGATGTCTGAGTCCGCCGGAAAACGGCCTGGGCCGGCCCTGCAGCAGCTCCTCCAGACAGAAGAGAGAAGCGCGCTGCGCACAGCGCAGCTCTACGGAGAAGAGAAGAGCAAAGCGACTAGAAGAAGGAGACGTCTCGACAGGCCGACGACGAGAGAAACAAAAATGAAGAAGCGCAGCTGCATGCGACAAAAAGCAGCTGCTCAACAGAACTAAGCGGGACACACCAACCCGGTGCTTCTGTCGAGACACTATCAAGAGTCCACACGCGCCACCTGGGTACTTCTACAGTACTACATGCACAGAGACACTCTTAGATACATACATATATATATATATATGTATATTTGCATAGATATATATACGTATGTACGCAGCAGGCAGCGGCGCAGTCACACACATATACATATGTATATACGCAGTGGGCACAGGCGCATACATATGTATGTATGTATATATATATGTGGGCAGGAGGCAGCGGCGCAGAGACATCCATGTATATCTATGTGCATATACAAGCAGGGGGCAGCAGCGCAGGTACGCGCATGTATACATATATACGTACATGTATATATAAGCAGGACGCAGGGGTGCAAATAGAAGCATACATATATATATATATGTGTACATGACTGACGCTCTGAAGGTGGTCACCTAGAAATTTACAGCTACAGAGAAGCACAGACGCTCCTACATATACATATATATATCTCTTTAACAGTCTTTACGTGGACGACGAAGATACATATGTGCATATTCGTACGTATATATGCATATCATTAGCGAAAAACATCGCAGACGGACGAAGACACGCCTACATACATATACCCGTCTTGGGCAGCACCCTTCAATATGCACACAGACATACCCATATATATATGCTTCTATAGATGTGTTGATAGGAGCCTGAGGCACTAAGGTAGACACGTATCCCCGCACATCTATATATTTGTATATGTTGAGGAGAGACAGCTCATCTGCATGCAGTTCCAGCGATGCTACAGAAGCTTGTGTCTTCATCCTTTGGCACTACACCAACCTACATATAGCCACACACACATATATATATATGTATATGTACATATGAATATATGTGAGCGTGGACTCGTAGTATGAGCAAAGGGGCTGTGCGCAGGTAAATATATGATGCCTGTAAGGGAATGCGAAGCGATGCGTTCTCTGTGCGGATGAACTTTATATATATACGCGCGTACTCATTCTTGTATGAGGTACCCGGCAGCCTCACGCATACGTATTCACACACATCAATGATGTGGCCTTACCTCCTACGGTATCGCTCGTAAGCAGATGCGGAGAGAAGTAGGGTTCTACAGGCCTATCAATACCAACGCTAGTCTGAGAACTACATGCGTTATGTATAAAGAAGCTTTATCATACTTTTATGAGACAGCTGTGCGGCTAGTAGCTGTGTCCCTACGTCTACGTACATAGGGCTCGTGCTCTTTGTGTGCATCTCTTGGTACTCGCACAGATGCATGCCTTTGTCTTGATCCCGTCCGAGCTTTCTAAATAAATCTATCTATAGCCAGCTACCGCTTTCCCGTCCCCTCCTCCTCGCCGAAACACACGTCATTAGACACACACATATACATACGCATGCACACATATCTATCTATCTATCTATCTATCTATCTATCTATCTATATATATATATATATGTACCTCTCTGCTCAACACATACATATATATGTACGTGTGTCCAGGTGACGCATGCATGCAGATTTACTCCGACGTGAAAAACCCTTTAGAAAGGGCCAAGCAGATGCGGCACTTTTGTTTCTGCATGCGCAACCCAATTTATGAGAAGAGGGAAGAGACAGACGCAGGTGTGATGAAAGTGAACACGAAAGTGATCCTCCGAAGAAGCGAACGTGTGTTAGTCTTCCTTAACTCACCGTATATCTTTGCGGATATCTCCCTGTTTCTCGCTTTTTATCAGAAATCCATACAGTCGCCCGTCGCTTCCTTCGAACTGCATTTTCTTTGGCCGTTGCTTGCTGCTGAACACCTGCGCAGCCGACGGACGATCAAACCGCAGGCGATAGGCAGCCAGTGGAAAAGTAAAAGAGAGCGCACGCCCGAAGGTGCGCGCTCCAGATGATGTTTTGTAGCCGCAGAGGCCTTCACTGCATGCGAGAACTCGCGCCGGAGAGTCAGGGAGACCGGCACCAAGTAAAAGAAGCACCAGGAGACACGTGTGGGGGAGACGGGGCTGCTGCTCTGCTGCGCCGTGCTGCGCCGGCCTGCTCCTTCCTGTGGCTCGCTGCAGCGAGGTATTGCTGCGCACCTCGATCCTGTGCAGTGCAGCTCACTACTGCTGTTCAGCTCACTAATGCCGTTCAACTTGCTATTGCTATTCAGCGTGGTACTGCTATTCAGTTCCGTTGCTCTTGTAGTGGACCTGCTGGGCACTGGCGTGCACCTCCCTGCTGGCCCAGGAGGTGTAGGAGATGGGGTGAATATTGCTACAGCGCTGAGCAGAGCGCGGGGTTGCCGGTGAATAGCTGCGGAGAGAAGAGAGAGCAGAAGCAGCGGGCGACAAGACAGAGAGAAGAAAAACTGTCGCACTTGTGTGTAGAATGAAGTGAAAAGCACGTGATGGCTGGGGGCATACTACTTCCTTACGCGGATGCCTGGTGCAATGGAGCGGATGGTGACGGGCGAGCAGCCAGGGCGGAGCTGCAGGTTGCGAAGCGTCGGCAGCACGACGCTGCAGCCGACAGCAGCACCTGCTGCTGCCGGTGATGCGCCGTCCCCACCCACCCCGGCCTCGTCGTCGTCGCGGAAGCCGTCGAAAAGTCTGCGGGCCGCAGAGTCGAGAAGGAAAAGAGAGGGTGTCGAAGAAGTAGAGAGACGGAGACAAAGAGAGAGAAGAAAGCCGGGAAGAGAAGAAGAGAAGAGAGAAAGTGACCGAGAGAAGTGAGAAAGGGACGGCTGTGTAGGGGGGAAAACGCAGGCGGACGTCAGGCAGGGGGTGGGCCGCGAGAACAAGAAACGGGAAGAGGACGAGTGGACTTGCAGCGGAGACGACTGCTGCAAAAAAAAGAGAAGACGAGGAAGAGAAGAGACAGAGAGGAGACGGCAGAGAAAAGCCGGAAACAAAACAGCTGAGACAGAAGAGAACACTGGGAAGAACAGCAAGAGATGATGAGAAGGCGAGTACGGGAAGACGAGGACGGGAAGGCGAGCACGGGGAGAGGAGAAGGCGGGGAGGAGTTTAAACAGCGACTGGCACATTTGAGCAAGAAAGGAGGAGACCAGCCGCGCACAGGAGACGGGAAGGATGCCCAAGAGATAAGCGGAGACACCAACGCCGTCCGTATATATACAGAGAGACAGGGAGACACACGAAGGGGCACAGAGACAGACGGAGGGAGCGTGAGGGGCCGGAGACGAGACAGAGAGGAAGAGAGACGCACAGACGGAGCGAGACAGGGAGACGGAGACAGCGGGAGAGTCCGAGACAGGGAGGGCACGCCAGTGGGAGGGAGAGGTGCAGATAGGTGAGGCGAGGAGGCGAGGAGGCGTTTTCCTGGCCAATTCGACAGCAGGCGAGGGATGAGAAGAAGTGGCAGATTTTGTGTTCGCTTCTCTGGCCGTCTTCCTGACCTGTACAGCCGGGGATATCGCAGCCGTGCCACTCCTCCTCCTCCTCCGCCTGTTGCTGCTCCGGCCGCTGCTGCTGCTGCAGACGTCGACTGCGGACTGATCTGCTCGTCGAGGGCGACCTCGTGGAGGCGGCGGGCAAAGGCGTAGGCCACGGGGAAGACGGTCACCACGCGGTCTTTTTCTTCGACCTGCATGCCCTTCTGCAGCTGGGCGGCCTGGAGACACGCGCGCACGCAGCAAAAGGCGGCAGCAGCACGTGCAAACGCGTGCGCGCAGCTGAAGAGCCGAAGGCGCGACGACTCGCAAGAATAACAGACGTCTTCTTGCATGCGCGCCGCGCTGCCCTATCAAAGAGTGCTGCACCGTCCGGAAAAACAGAGCGACGCGCGCACGTGTACACGTGAAGGAAGAAGCACGTGGCTTGTTATTCACAGAAGAAAAATTACGCAAAGCCGGTAGTACATGCCTCCTGCGCCACACAGATACGCGGGACGTATCTACAAATATACACTACGTATATATGTATGTATACGTCAGCACACATGTATACATACACGTGTACGTATAGGTAAATAGAGACGAGTGATAGACGTTTCTGTACGCGAGACAGATATAAGGTACGCATACATATATATATATACGACACCTAATGGGCACGGCTGCTGGGGCAGAACGTTCTGCAGAGTGGCCGGGCGTCCTGGCGCTCCCTCGGCCCCCTCCCCCCCCCTTCCACGTCGTAGGCTGCCCTTCTGCATCAGGCGATAATAGAGGGAATTCCCCTTCCCCGTACTTGCGGGCTGACACACGCAGATATACACACGTGTACCTGTAAGTCCGCCTATACGTACAAATATATGCACACAGATATACACATAGAAGTACAGCGACAAATATACATATATATATATATATGTGTATGTATACATCTGTACGTATACGCACACATATATATATATAGTATCAAAAGATGCATACATGTATGGATCCACGCGTATATACCTACGTCTACATACACAAACATACATAAATAGAAGGATATGTATATAATGAATAGGAGGCCGCACAAGAAGGCTCCTATATCTGTGTGTATATATATGTGTATGTATATATATGTGTGCCTAGACAGACTTGGGAGTGTTGGCGGGATGCATGCGTACATCTACGTGTGGGCTTCCGATGACGTATTTCTGTCTGCGCGGATCTACCTGTCCCTTTCTCTTTCTCCTTCTTCGTTTCTCTTCACTAATATAAATAAATACATATATATATATGTATACGTATATGTATATATGAATATATATGTGCTTCCTTATGTATGGGAAGACGTACGCCGGCAGATGCGTACCAGTGCGTCGGAGGGACACACAGACGTAGGGGGGACGGCATGTATATACCCGCACCAAGAATATATATATATATATACGGATGCCTACATATATATATATATATCGACATGTCTTGGCAAGCAGGTGCAGCCACAGATCCACAGACGTATAGAGAGCATCTATACTGCACATATTTACGTATGACCACATATATACATACACACAAGTGGATCCGTCTACATATGTCGTTACACATACACACAAGTAAATACTCAAAAGTAGATATTTCCGAAACCTACGTATGTCAATACAAGTATACACGCATATATCGATATATATATATATATATGTGTACATATGTACATATAGAGAGATTCATCTGCACGTCTCCATAGATGAAAATACATATACGTATGTATGTGAGTAGTTAATTAGGACATGTCTGGATATCTACGCGTATGTACATTTACGTACATCTTCATATATATATATATATGTATATATATGTACGTATACACATATATATATATATATACATATATATATGTACAAATATACATATATATATACACACATATGGCTCTTCCACTTTCTCTATATATGTGTATAGGCGATATAGTGAGATATATTGATGCATGCGTCTTTTTATATATAGGGTACACGTGATCATATTTATATGTGGAAATGTGGATATTGAACGTCCATAACGCGTACATCGTGGTGTGTGTGTGTCATCGGTCTGTGTATACACATATACAGTAATATATATATATATATGTACGTATACACATATATATATATAAATTCTCAAATGCGTATGTGTACATGTGCCATATATATATATGTGTATGCATTTAAGTATTTCCTCCACAGGCAAGTTCATAGGGGCTTTTGTCTACTTTTGTGTCAACATTCGGCAGGAACGCTTCTTTTTATTGCTGTTGAAACGTTGCTGCACTTGCCAATACAAACGTGTTTACCCACGACTCTCTGGCTTCCCTCCTCCGCCACTGTCCTCATATATACCTAAGTACAGGCATGTGTATGTGTATATATGTACAAATATATACATATATATACATATATACACATATATATATACACGCGGATGTACGTAAACGTACATATGCTTAGATATCCCAACACGTACTTGTTGTCTAGTCACATACATACGTATATGTATCTTCATCTATGGAGACGTGCAGATGAATCTCTCTATATCTACGCCTGTGTGGATATGTACGTACCAGTGTGTGTATACGCACAAATACATATATATATATATACACACACAAGTAGGTCTACTGAAATTCCACAAATAAGTGCGCGAGGACTTCTTACATGGGAAACGATTGCCTGAAGAGTTTTGAAGAGATCTTCGCTCGCCGGAAGAGGGGCAGCAACAGAATTGCTGAGGAACAGCAAGTGCCAGAGCGTGCGGCCGGGATGTCTCGCCATGAGCCGGGCGAGGAGCACTCCGACGGTCGACCTGCCGAGAAGTACGTGTCTGCAGCGGCAGCAAATCTGAGTGATAACCGCATGCCACATCTCAACGGGGACGGCTTCCCCCTCGCGCTGCAGCAGCAGATCCTGCAACGCAGCAGCAAGGCGTCCACACACGCCTGCTGTCAACTTGAGCTGCGCCGTTACATGCGTCTCTGGTGTGCAGTAGGTGAAGAGAAGCGCGACAATTCTGTTGAGACTGTGGTGTTGCTGCTCGGCTGCCTCTGCTGCTGCTTCGCCTGCCACGCCATCCCGTCCGTCGAAAAAGAGCCCCTCTGCGTCCTCTTCAGCAGCAGCAGCAGCAGTTTCGGCAACACTGGGGCCGCCGCTGCCGCCTGCTGCAGCAAAACCGCCCCCGGCAGACCGGGCCGTCTGCGCTGTCGCTCCGGAGCCGCTGCAGAGGGCAGCAGCGGTGGCCGTGGCAGCCGACGACCGCGTCGGAGAAGCGGCAGCAGCACGAAGGGCAGAAGGAGACGTGCCAGTAGCCGATGTGGACGCGGAAGAAAAATCGTGGGGCCCCACACAAGCGGGAGGGGGGGCCGGCAAATGTGAGAGACATTGCAAATAAAGTCGCACAGCTTCGTACACCAAAAACGCAGCCGATAAGACGCCTGAAAATAGATACAGCAAGTCAACAAGAGAAACGGAGACGGAGACACAGACCTGTTGTACTCCCTCTGCAAGGACGCATGCACACACATATACGCGGACGGATCTGTGGATGTACACACATTCACACAAAAGTATACAGAACTCAATGTATTCTATACACCTGCGTATGTATATATACGTATACATACACATATCGATGCACATATACATATATTTGTGTATATGTTCATGTACATATACTTGTCCATATGCATGTGTGTAGGCATCTTTACATATGTCTATATATAAGTGTATCTATGTACACCTATACATATGTAAATCTATGTATATTAGCACAAATACATCTCTATGTGTATATACATATGTACACATATATGTCCGTCGCCTTATATGTACACCCACGTCTATTCAGCTATCTACCTATCTGTCTACTCTCTCGTTCTCCGTATATATATATATATGGGTGAACATAGATCTCAAGACACGGGGAAGAAGAGGGGAACCGACGAAGGTAGTTGCTACGCAGGTGCAGCAGCAGGGAAGTGCGAAGAAGAGGTGGGGTGCAGCAGAAGCAGCGGCAGCAGCGAGACGGGTGTCGTCATGGGGACGTCAGGTACACTACCGCCGTTTTCGACCGCAGGCAAGCGCCGTCGCAGGAGCAGCAGCAGCATCGCTCCTTCCTCGCCTTGTTGCCTGATGAAGGCACTCGTTAGTTTCTTCCACCTTCTATGAGTACATCCGTCGGCAAAGGCGAACGGCGCGGAAGCCAGCTGCCGCAGCAGCAACAGACTGACTCAGTTTTCTGGCGTGGAGCACTAGCTGCCCATCACCTGCTGCTGCTGCAGCAGCCCCACAGGCAGCAGCTGTTCGTGTTTCACTTCGTACTCAAAGAAAGAAGACACGCATGCAGAAGTTTCCCGCCTGCTCACCTGTTTGTGCGGAGCTGGCAGGGCCGCAGCCGCCAGCGGGCAGTGCTGCTGCAGCAGCAGCAAGAGGGTGATCTGCAGCACCGGGCGATGAAAGGTGCATGCCTGGCTGCTGCTGCTGTTCTTCCTGAGACAGACTGCTGGTGCCGAAGAAAAACTGCGACACCGCTTCGCTCTTTCCCGACGGAAGCTTCGCCTTCTCCTCCTCGAGCCGCGCTGTTAGCAAGTCATCAATGAAGAGCGCGTACTGAAAGAAAGAAGTTGACGACGGCCACCGCTGCACGGCCTGCAACAACAAGCCATATATCCATCGCAGAGCTTCGCTGCAACAACAACAGCATCTTCTGCTTCTTCGTCTTCTTCTTCCTCTGTGTCGGGTGACGCTGTTACCACTGCTCTCCTCCTGCTCCTGCTGCTGCTGCTGGAGCAGCACCACCGCGACTGGCGTTTGTTTTCTTCTCAGCGAAGAACGGCGGAAGTGCTGCAGCAGGCTGCTACCTGCTGATTCGAAGCGTTTCTCATTGTTGCTGGCTGTGCTGCTGCTGCTGCCTCCCCCTGCCCCTTCCCGTTACACTAACAGATATCATGGCCGCAGGCCTTGGTGTGTGTTGTGCGCACATACGCGGTCGTTACATGCTGCTCCTACGCTCCATTGCAGTACTCCTGGGGATGCTGCCTCTCCCTCTGCTTGTGGGGTTGCTGGCATCGATTGTCTTTCTTCTCTTTGTCTACGTCTCCTGTGCTGCGCACCTGCTCTTTTCCTGCTACACCGGCCACGCCGCCTTGTCCGACGAATCCCACGGTTCTTGCTGCTGCTGCTCAGACACTTCCGCTGCCTGCTGCTGCACTGCAGCGTCTTACTATCTCGAGAAGGCGCTGCTGCCCTCACACCCTGCAGCAAGAGACGCTGAAGTCGCCTTTGCTGCTGCCGCTGCTGCAGTCTACGGCTGAAGCAGCTCCTGTGTCTCCTGCTGCTCCTCCTCCTGCTGCCCGTCCTGTTGCTGCTCTTCCTGCTGCTGCTCTTCCTGCTGTTGCTCTTGCGGCTGCTGCTCTTCCTGCTGCTGCTCTTCCTGCTGCTGCTCTTCCTGCTGCCGCTATTCCGGCTGCGTCTCCTGCTGCTGCTATAAGTGCTGCGCCTGCCTCGCTTCCTCCTCCTCCTCCTGCCGCAGCTGAGTCCCCCTCCCCTGTCGCTGCTGCTGCTTCTGCTGCTGGATGAACCGTAGCTGCTGCGTCCGCTGCAGCCCGCGTGTGGCCCCTTGGACGTACCGCTGTGTAGCAGGCGACAGCAGTTTCAGCAGGGAGCAGCACATGCCGAGACGCTTCCTTCGTGTACAGCAGCAACGCGGAGGCGCCATCTGCTGTGGGGCAGCAAGCGAGCTCGCTGAGCAGTCGCAGACCTTCCTGTACAGAAGAACCCTACGGGCACCAGTAGCAGCAGCAGCACCATACTTCACAGTATCGCAGCAGCGCCTCATCCTTGCAGGTGCATGGATGACGTCGTCTCATTCGTGGAAACTGCTACAGATATGTGTGTCCGTGTGTCTTCACACATCTCTCTCTCTATGCTTGTACACGTCTATATTCACTTCTCTGTCTACCGACTCACCTGCCTCTCCATGCGCCTATCTCTGTATATATATATATATGTATACAGGTATACGTGTATGGCTACGCATCTCTCTGTCTCTATATACACATATACATACATCTACATATATATATATACACGTATATGCATCTAGTTATCTACCTACCTATCTACGTGTCTCGCCATGCGTCCTATCACTCCCGCGTATCTCTCACTTACCCGTCTCTCGCTCTGTCTTTTCTGCTCCTTCTCTCTCTATTTACGCGTCTATCTATTTATAGACATACGTGTGTCTATTTGTCCACACGCTTGTATCGATGTGAAAAAGCCTGTGAGGATAGCTGCGTCGGTAGCGATATATAAATATGTGTGGAGAAGAAGAAGCAGAGCTGCACGAAAACTGCTGTTTGCGGCCGGAGACAAGCCGCGTGCTGTCGTCTTTGTCTCACTTCTTGAAGCATCTGCAGAGCGTCTTCGACCTGCATGTGATGCAGGAGCCTTCCCAGCAGCAAGGGCGGAGCTTCTTCTGCTCCGCGGCCGGCAGCCGGGGGATCACGTACGTCCCCTTCGCTCTGCGGCGGTCCTGCAGCACAGCAGCAGACGCTGCTGTCTCTTCTTCTTCCTTCTGCCCACAGGCTGCTTCGGTAGCTGCTGTCGCTGCCGCAGGTCCACGTGCTGTCACTGCTGCAGCAGCAATGGTCATAAGCTTTGCTGCAGGCTGTGGGCCGGGGTTCGCTGGCACGGAAGAGCTGCAGCAGGACCTGCGCATGCTGCGCGATCTGCTGGTGATGCGCGACGGTGATGACGCCTGGGATGAACAGAGACTCGTTGTAGCGCCGCTGCTGCTGCCGCAGCACGACAGCGACGGCTGCTGCAGCAATGAACTGGTGTGTACATTCGAAAGCGACCTTTGCAGCGCCTGCTGTTTCTTGAAAAGTATCGAAGGCCCCTCCGCGGCCGTATGACCCGTTGCCATTTGCAGCACACGCCGCAGCTGCTCTTCGCAACAGCAATCCCGCTGCGTACAGCTGCTCGCGGATGCCGACGAAGAGCCGCGTCGAAGCTGCAGCAGCAGCCGCCAGCGGCTTCGAGAAACACCCCACACTCTCCCCTCTCGCTTGACCCTCCGGACGCCCACCCATGCTGTCGCTCTTGCTGTTACTGCTGCTGCTGCTGCTGTGACTGCTGCTGGTTCTGCTCTCACTGCTGCTGCAGGTGTTGCTGTTGCTGCTGTTGCTGCAGCACCAGGTGTGGCTGTAGCGTCCCTGGGGTGTGCTGCTCAGCAGAGCTGGACCTTGCTCGTGAGAGCAGCGCCTTTTTTCCTGCTGCTGCAGCTGGTCCTGCTGCAGCTGCTGCCGGACGCAATGGTGCACGTCGCGTTCTCGGAAAGGAAGAAGAAGCTTTTGGCTCGGTTGTGGTGCGCTGCAGCCTGCAGAGGAGACCGACGGCGGCGCCAGAGCCGCGCACGTGGAAGAAGAGGAAGGGGAGACGAAGGGAAGAGCAGGTACGCCAGCAATGTGGGCAATCAGCAGCAAATCCGTGTGCAGGCGCAGCTTCTCCAAGAGAGAGGCTGCTGTTGTGTTGGTTCCCGTGCTGCTTCTCTCTCGAAGTGCTGCTCCCACTGCCCGCACCACTCCCTGCAGCACTTCCTGGTGGATGTCGGACAACGTCATGCCAGCTGCTGCTCCTACTGCTGCTGCTCCTGCTGCGGCTGCACGTGCCCCACTTGCTGCTGCTTCTGCTCCTGAACAAGCTGCTTCTCCCCACTGCAGCACTGTTCTGTAGCTTTCTGAACAGAAGAAAGCTTCCCCTCTGCTGCCGGCAGCGCAGCAGCCGGTGAGACTGAGGCTGCTGCAGTTCGAAGGGCATCTGAACGCAGCAGCTGCTCTCTGCTGCAGCGACCCCCGCAGCGTCAGCAGCATCCGCGCATGCTGTAGAGACAGCCAGCTCTCCAGCGCCTCCTGCGCTTGCACCGTCTTGCCTGCTTGAGGCAGCAGCAGAAAAGACTCTTCCTCTTCTTCTTCGTGTTCCTTTTTTTCTTCGTCCTGTGTCGCTTCATCTTCCCCCTCGCTCTTGTTCTCGCCGCACTCCCTCTCTTTCGCCACTGCCCGTTGCTGCTCGCCGCCGGGCGAGCGCCCAGCAGCCCCGTCCCAGCTGCTGGTGTTCTGCAGAAGGTCGCCGCGGGCCGCAGGCAGAGGCTGCTGCAGACTCGCCGCGACGATATCCCCCAAGTCATGCCAGCGGTTCAAGGACCAGGCAGCAGCAGATGCCTCTGCAAGCAAGTTTCCGGCAGAAAGCTGCAGGAAACTCACGCTTTGCCGCTGCTGCTGCTTCTCTTTGAAGACACCCGCAGGCGCCTCGTAGCGTAGCTGTTCGCGGAGAGTCGCGGCGGAGGGCCAACCTGCGCCGCATACGGCGGCAGGACCTGCCTTCCTGACGCAGCGGAACCACCCGGCCCAGTGCGCGGCGCGAGAAAATACGCTCCCGCCGCACGCCCTGCTGCTGCTGCACCTGCTGCTGCAGGACGCTCCGCCACTGCTGCTGCTGCTGACGACGCTTAAAAATCGGCTCTGCCACGGGTCCGGGCAACACGCTCTGCAAAGCAGCAAAGCAGCTCACGCAGTTGGCCAGCCTTTCTTCTTCACTCCGTCAGAATATGTGTACATTCACATATAAACGTGCACGTACGTGTTCCCCTATCAAACCATCCATATATCTACACATTCACACATATACATACATATGTATATATACATACATACATACATACATTTAGTATTGACACTAATGTAGAAGAACCCCCCTCCCGCAGGGGTCGTGGACAGTTGATGAAGTAGAAGTACCGTAGGAAACGTGCAGAGCAAATCATCCAGAGGGACGTCGGTGACCATTTCCGGTGTACGTACGCCCCGCAGGACGGCAGACGTCCCGCCCCACACCTTTTCTGCAAGTCGCTCATTATCACCACGTGGAGAATTCACCGAAAGCATTCACTACGTCGTCTGGAGAAACTCCCCCTCCCCACAGCGGCAGTGTTACGCACGCATATCAGACTCTGCGTCTCCCCTCTCTGCGTCTCTCTGTCTCCGCGTCTCCCTCCGCAGCAGCAGACACACACGTAAGAGACGGCCGCAGCCGAGAAGAAGTCTCGAAGCAAAACTTGGGAAAACAGCGTCATTGGCACTGCAGGGCAGGCAGCAGCATACTTCCCCTGCCCCTCCCCCGCCTTCCACGCAGAAGACGCTCTCTTAAAAGCCGTAGCATCGCCGCTCCAAGAGGCGGCCTGAAGACGTAGTAGCACAGCAGTCGAAGTTAGTACGTGGATCTACTGACGAGATTATTCAAGTGCCGTCACACAAGTATTCCCCTTCCCCCTTCCCCTCCTCCCTCCC